>NDGN011435599.1:0-18531 GCA_002564285.1 Tympanoctomys barrerae
TAACTGCTTCCCTGGCAAGTGCAAGGGCCTGAGTTCAATCCCCAGTTCCACAAAAAAAAAAAAGGTTTTTGAGTGTAACTAGAGGTCTGTTTTAAATTATTCACTTGAGATAAAAAGACTTTCTGTAACTGCCCAGTGGTGTACTCCTACAATCCCCACAGTCTGAGGCACTGAGGCAGAAGAATTGAAAGCCTGAACTCAGAAAGTTTGAGCCTAGGTAATTTAGTATCTTAGTGAGACTCATAACAGAATTTTAGAATTTAAAAAGGGCTGGGGATACAGATTTGCATGAGGCCTGAATTCATTCCTCCATACCACAAAACGAGAGAGAAAGAGAGACTTGATTATAGTTTTTCTCAATGCTGAAACAAAATACACAGTGACACAAGTTAAAGGACAGAAGGTTTATTTCAGCTCATAGTTTGTAGAGGTTTCAGCCCAGAGCCACATGCAGGGTGGCATCGCAGAGGGCACTGCAGAGAAGAAACAGTCCATGGCAGGGCTGGGCAGGCAGCACTGGAGGCAGCATGCCTTCTTTCTGTCCCTTCTTATTCCGTCTGAGCTACCTGCTCTGCAAGTGGAGCCCCCATAGCTAGGGTCAAGCAGCTATAATCCCAGTATCATATCCTTAATCCTAGCATCAAATTTTATATCCAGCCATCTCCAAAAGCCCCATCTATGAGGGCTTGAAGCTTTAAAGCTTTGGGGGGAATCTAGATATAAATCATAACATTCTGCTCCTGCCCTCCCGAAAAGTCATACACATCCCTTTTTGCTGAAGGCAACCAGTCCATTTCTAAGAGTTGCCAAAGTCCTAGTAGTTTCACCACTGTTATAAAGTCCAAGTTCAAAGTCTCTTCTGAGACGTAAGGCAAACTCTTAGTTGTGAGCCCTGTACAAATGAAAAAAAAAAAGGGAAATGCTTCCAACATACAAGGGCCTAATCTAAACACTGCCATTCCAAAAGGTACAAATAGGGTTACAGCGTGGAATGGGATCAAAGCAAGTCCAAAATCCAGCGGGGCAAACATTAACTCCCATAGTCCCATTTCCAGCATCCCAGGCAATCTGTGACACAACATGAAGTTCAGAGGGCTCGGGAGGCTCTGCCCCTACAACACTGCCAGTGGCTGTAGCTCCCACGGCTACTCTCTTGGGCCTGCTCTGCTCCCTCCCTGCAATTTTTCTCAGACAATCCCCATTTCCGGCTTCTCCAACTTTCTAAGGTTTCCAGCACACCTTCGGTTTCACACTCACAGCCTCCCGCTGCCCTCTCAGGAGTACACGGTCTGGTCTTCCAGGCTTTCTTCTGAACCCTGGATAGAAGTCTTCCGGATCCCACAACTCTTGCATTCTGAATGCAAGAGTTAGAACAAGCACCACGTGGACGATGCCCAGGTGCGCCACCAGCTGAAGCAGTGGCCGGGCTTCCTTCTCTGTTGGCTCTAGCGGTCAAATGCCTGGTTTGGTTGGTGCTATGAACCTAATCCAGAGGCACAAATTTCCTAGGCCTCTGCCATTCTGAAACATGGCTCTGGGGCTCCCTTCTCAAAGAAAATTTTTTTCCCTTTCAATTTTGAGGCTGCACAGGGTGATTTCCTGATGGCTCTCATGATGTCATCAGGCCATCTTTTCTACTCTGCTCTGCCTTCTCAGCAACCGACTTCTCTGCTCCTTTGCTGCTAAACCTTCCTTTCTGGCCAAACTCAAAATATTTTTAATTATTCTGCTAGACTCTCTGCTCACAGATCTGGTCAAAAGTCCCCAACAGTATCCAGGCCACTGCCTCAACATTAGACTGCCTTGATATTTCCTCTAATAGTCAGTTGGTGCCCCACACTTAATCTCAGTTTCAGATAAAAGTCTCTGGAGAATGACAAAATGCAGAAAAATTTTCTGCCAAAGCATGGCACACATGGCCTGGAGTCCAACAGCCAGTGCAGTCCTTCTTCCAAGTAGAACCTTCCTGTGCCTGGTCTTTACCTGCTGCAGTATTTTGGTCTTTTGAGCTTTGACCAGAGTCTCACAACAAGCACAACTTAAAGTATTCCAAGGCTGCTTACTCAACTGGCATCGCCAAGCCTTTCCAAATGCCTCCCACAGCCAGTTCCAAAGGCTCCTAAGCCACACAGTTAGGTATCGTCACAGCAATGACCCCACTTTCAGTACCAAAATCTGTATCAGTCAGTGTTTACTAGAGAAACTGACAACATGAGATGTACAAATATGCAAGAATTTACAAGACTGGCTTATAGCAGCTGCCCAGAGTCAGAGGTGGAAGTGTGGGAGGTACGCCTGCACGGGAGGAGCTGGGGGTGCGGCCAAAAGCTCAGCTCACTGCAGTGTCCCCTCCCTGTGAGTCTGTGACCAGGAAGCCCAAGGGTCTGTCGTGGAAGGCTGAAGAGTCTGTGCTGTGAACCAGAAAACGATGTGCAAGGTGAAGGGGACCGGGGGTCCTCCAAACAGCACGAGAGAGCCTTCCTGCTTCCTTTCCCACCTAGGTGGCAAACCGTTGGCTGCTGTCACTCCCACCCAGTAAATCCCAGTGCGTTTCAACAAATCCCCTCAGCCACACTCAGAACTATGCTGATCTGATTTAGTTGGGCATTTTTTACTCAGATTGACCTCATCAGTTAACTGACAGAATAAGAGACCCAGAGCAAGTGGTATACTGAGATCTGGCAGTCAGCTGTAGACCCTTTTACATGTGAGGAAGACCCGATCGTGCAGCCGTGCAGTGCCCGTGGAAGAGGCACTTCCTCTAACGCTAAAGCAGGGTACGCAGGGTAAGCGCTTCACATCGTTAGGTATCATCACAGCAATGCAAAGCTGCTTGTTTTCACAGCTATGGCAGGTCATGACGTTATGTTCCCCATCAAGACTGACAGGCAGTAACTGCAGTGACTGTGTCTCGCCTCAGGAAGGAATGCAGATACGTGAGGTAGTTTCTGACAATAACTAATTTTTTTGGAGAAAATTTTATAGACCATTAAGATCCTTTAAAAACCACCATAGAGCTACTTCATATAACATTAAATATGAATGCTCCAATGTCCAACAATGAAATGGATTTTCACTGTAAATTTTAAATGATTTTTAGAGTTTTTAAAATTATTTGTTTACAGATCATTTATAATTTGCTATGGCTTCTGTGGGTCTTTTTTAAAAAAAAGATTTCACTATTTAGTTCAGGCTGACATTGAACTCACTATGTAGTGTAGGCTGGCCTTGAACTCAGGGCCATCCTCCTGGCTCAGCCTCCCAAGTGCTGGGATTGCAGGTCTGTACTACTGCACCTGGCCCAGCCTGGGCATTTTGTGAGACATTGCCAAAAAAAAAAAAAGGCCAGCCGAATAGCTCAGTGGATTAAAGTGCCTGCTTAGGCAGATGCAGGGGCCAGGAGTTTGATCCCTGGGCCTGGGGTGCCAGCCCCAGCCCCATCCCTGGGCATGGTGGCACGTGCCTGTAATCCAAGCACTTGGGAGGCTGTAAACAAGAGGATCACTATGAGTCAGATCTACGCAGTGAGACCCTGTAAACCCTGTAACCCTGTCCTAAATACAAAAACAAAGATACATCTTAATAGATATTAATTATTTTATGTTGCACTTCTCTTATGGTAAATCAATAAACATTTTCATCTCAAATATTTTTGAAGGCATTAAGAAGCCCAAAGATCCTGGCACCAGCCTGTAATGTGGCTAACAGGCCTGGGAGAATGTGAGCCTAGAGGAACAAAGGAATCCAGGACTCTCTCGGTGACACGAAAGGCATGTGACCTAGTGGGCAAAGCGCACCCTCTTCCTAATCAGCGTTTGGATTGAGCCAGCTGGCCCATTCGTAGGAGCCATGGACAGCTTTGGTGTGCTGCTGAGTACCCCGTAACGCACACTAACATCATTCACAATACTGAAGTAAATTTCAGTTGACAAGTTTCCATGAAGCACATAGACTGTAACTCATAATGAATTCAAGCAAAAGTGTTCCTGAGAGTTTATAGAGAAAGTGATACAAGATTGCAGAAGGGACAGACGCCCTTAAAAGAATAAGATGTCTTCACAGACAGCTGGTTCTATCTCCCAGCACGCCACCTGCCATGCCCTTTGCCTTTACGTGGGGTGTTTTCAGGCTCCTGAGTGTATCCTCTCTTTCTGGTTTTTTAAAAAGCTCTTGTCCAGGTTTCACTGATTGATAATCAATTACATTTCTCACTCTATAAATGACAAATATTAACTTCTTACATAAATAGTAGTAAAATAGAATCCCAGAGTTGAAAAATTACAAACTACAGTAGAATAAGAGGCTGTAGTACCTGAAAGAGTCACTAGGTGGCAGGAATAGGAACACTGCCGATGTCTCCCCTGCAGTGGCACCGCTGCGCGGCCTAAGGCACTACATGTAAATGTTCAAGTTGTGGGGCCGCGGCTGCATATGGAAGGGGGCTGAGCTGCAGGCCTACTTTATCTCCCTCCAAACTTTTTATGCTTTAGACATTAAGGCCAAAGACACCTCACTAGATGCAGATGCCAAGGCAAAGGCCGCAGTCTCATACCTGACCACAGGACATTACAAAACATTTGCAGGTTTGTTGCAAGGCTTCACGGGTACTATTTCCAGGTAAGTCACCACTCATGTGACCTTAGGCAAACAACCCTGTTTGCTTGTGTCTCCCACCGGTGCATAATCACAGGTGGGCGGGGGCCATGTCATTCACCTGGAATTGTGCCTGCCGGATAACAGACCTTAAGTAGTACTTTAGTGGTGGACGTCATTCTCCTCGCTAGGCCTCAGGCTTCTCATCTATAAATCAGAGCTGCTAACTCCAAGGGCCTGAAACGTCACAGTTCTCATGAAGCACAGCAGAGCCATGACCAGTCTCAGGAACAGCGGAAACATGAAGACAAATTAGTATCAATTCAGTTGGTGGCACAAGGCACCAAGTAGAACAACAGATGACAGGGGGACCTGTGGCCCTATTTCACTGAGCTGCCTTTAACCCTTAAGACTAGGTGTGCAGGCCAAACCCACATTTTATTACAGTTAAAGCAGAGAGACGCTACCCTGCAGGTTTATCTCCTCAAACATCTCTCACATTTTGGAGGTGGAAAGCTTTCAGGTTCCAGTCTGGCAAGCCCAAGGGGTAATTTCTTTTTTTACCTTCCAAATCTGTATATTTATTTTGTGCCACAGTACCTAAGGTTTCCTGAAGCTTATTGTAAACCTGACTCCCCAGTACATCCAGAAACCTACCCCCAGCCCGCAGACAGCATGACGTAAACACCTGCTCCTAACTGCCTCGTCCCCGTATTCAATGTGGTATTTGTCTAAATCCAGGTAAAGCAGCGTTGTTGGAAAGCAAGGATGAGCCAATTATCTGTGGCACAGAAATGGCTCTGCCAGGTCAGGGTGCCAACCCCGCTTGTCCACACATGTCCTCCTATGCACATACACATACCTCACTTGACTTTTGCCAGTGGAACTGGCACCAACTGCTCTTCAGACTCACAAACGGATCCTATAGCCTTCACAAGAATTTATGTTCTCTTCTTCCCAAATGCAAGAGCTACATCAACCTTAACACACCAAGGAGTTAACTTCGTAATTTACAAGTGAACAATGGTTACCATTTTCAAAAGCATAGTCTCACCACTCCCCAAAGGGAAACCATAACACCAAATCATGCTTCCCCTCCACTTCTCTTCCTTCTTTCTTCCATTCAACCTGCCAGTGTGCTTTCTTTTTGTCTTTTGACCTTTGTTTTCAAAGGTCATGCAAGCCTCGCATGGTAGCACATGCCTGGAACCCCAGCACTCGGGAGGCTAAGGCAAGAGGATCACTGTGAATTTGAGGTCAGCCTAGGCTACATAAGCAAGTTCAAGTTCAGCCTGCCCTACAACGCAAGACCTTATCTCAAAAACAAAACAAACAAAAAGGGCACCCAATGCTTTTTGAAGGGAAGAAAATAGGAAAGACTAGTAGACAGTGCTAAAAGCATATTTTCTCTTCCTTTCCTTGACAAGGAATCCTTACAATATGGACAGAAACAGATTCCCTTCAGCAAATGGTTTCCTAAAACTTTGGAGATTTTTAATCACAATTTAGAAGTTCTCCCTAAATTAGAAATTCATCCACATGTGGACACTCCCAGAAGATCTTTATGTTTATTTGTTTTATATTTTTTCATACTCGTTTCCTTTCCTCTTCATGAACTTGGGCCCAAAGGACATAAGAGAGGAGAATCAATCACATGGATGAATGGCTAGAAGTAGTACAGATATAAACAAATAGAAGAGATTACCCAGGAGGAAGAATCTTACAAGAGTCTAGCTGTTTCCTTCCAAATGCAGATGGGCTCCAGTGCTTGTTCTGTGGACACAGGTTCCCGCTGTGTGACCCTAGAGGCTCCTCCTGGTTCTGGTGGTACACTATTGATATAAAGGAGAGGGGCGAACAGATATACAGGCCCCTAGACCTGGCAGAAACATGCAAGTCACGGGCGTTCTTTATCCTGGGCATGCCTGGGTCAACTATTAACCATCTGAAAGGATCAGAAATTGGCTAAGAGGACAGACTTTTATAAACATGGTCTTTTGCCCAAAGGCTACCTATTTCTGATGTCCATGGTTCTTAACCTTTCTCATGACAGGACTGAGTTTTCCTAATTCATGGGCAGTGGCCTGGATCCATAGATACTGTCTCTGATATCATGTGCCAACTCTAAGAACTGCCTTGGAAGAAGTCTGCAGAGTAAACTATGATCTCCCAGTAGGATACTTTTATATTAAAGTATTTGTCCATGTAATTTCATTTCATGAAAGTATGCTAAGCAAGTTATTCCACAGAACCACAAAATCGTCTCCGGAGAACCTTGCGTGACGTGTAGTACTACCTGCCACACAATTTACCTTCCCAGCTACCATCTCCAGAAGTATCTTTACTAAGATGTTAACTAGGCTTCTCCTTCCTTTCATCCTTACCTGTCCACAACACAGTATTCCTGAGCACTCAATCTTTTGTTCCTTGAAGGACAGTTGCAAAAATAATTATCTCTAATGTTAACGCAACATTCCTATTGTAGCCACTCAAAAAATTAAGCGCCTGCATAAAAACAGTGTGCTGGCCATCCAGGTAGCTCAACAGATTAAAGCGCCTGCTTAGGCAGACACAGGGACCAGGATATGATCCCTGGTGTGCCGTGTCAGTCCTGCCCCCAGGGTGCACTGAGACCACGACTGAGACTGGGCGTGATGGTACACACCTGTAATCCCAGCGCTTGGGAGGCTGAAAACAGGAGCATCACTATGAGTCCAATCTGTGTAGTGAGACCCTGTACACCCTGTACTAAATACATTTAAAAAAAAATTGGATCCACAACCATGCTATTTTCCAAATCCTCAGCTCTTTGTTGTCATCCGCCCAACCCCGAGTATTCAATCTGCCCACATCTGAGAAGGTGACAACTAAGGACAACTGCACTTCAGGCAGCAGTTGCACTTGAAATCATCATAATAATTATAATAATCAACTTTACCATTTGTTTTATGAAGCTGTCATCTATCTGCCTTGCTTTAGTCATTGCCAAGACTGTGTGAAGTAGGTATTATCTAAGTCTGGAGAACACTGCAGACGAACACTGAGTATGACATCAAGCCTCTGATTGCAGGGAGAAAAGGCAGTCATCTTTCCAGACTCAATTCAGCAACACCTTCTCCGAGTCCCGAACAATCCTCTCTGACTCCACCCAATCCTCAGGGGTGTTGGCTGCTTCTTTCTTTGTAGATTCGCTGTACTCAGTATTCACTCCTATGGAGACACCCATGAAGCAGAGACCCCCAAACTGATGGCTTGAACTGCTTTGACCTGACTTCCACACATCCGGGTATGTGAGAGAAGCTGGGGGTGGGGGAGGGCGCTGCAGGAAGCCTGTTTGTGCAAGAGCCTGTGATACCCCTGGCAAAGGATTCATCCTAATAAAAAAGCATGCTAAAAAGCAGGAGCAACATACCAAGGCCATGGAACAGTAGGGAGGAGCACAGTATGTGCTATTTGTGGCCCCTCAGTCCCGGGGAGAGGACACGACAATAAAAATCTGAGTAATGGGGTGAGGCGTGTAGTTGGATGGCAGTGTGCGTGCCTAGCATGGGTGAAGTCCTGGGTCAATGCTCAATAAAATATGCACACAGAAGACTGAAGACAGTTCTATGTAATCCTAGACTCAGAAGCACAGAGCATACAGTGGAAAGAAGCCCACTACTACTGCTGTGTTTAGCTTACTAGGGAATAGCACTACACCTTCCCCATTTCAGCTGCCAACGATAGGGTTTTTCCATTATTATATGCAGACAGGCACACGTAGTCATTAAAGCTGACTTCTGTCTCATTGCTCCCCACCCCAAATTCACTACAAGGTTGACAGGAACAGTTTAGCGGGCAGAGCTACTTTCCCTATGTGAGGACCTTGGTGGGCCAATTCTTGGTGGGCCAATTCTGCGGCAGTGGAGCATCCGTTCCACTGTTTTCTTCACCAGAAAGGAAGAGAATGCTGGGTGGGGATAGGCCCCCCATGGAGAGCTGAAGAAGAAAAGGAGGGAAAAGGTGACTTCACCAGGGAGACAAAGGGTGACCTTGCAGGTATGTTTACAACCTCCAGGAGCCTCCGGAACACTCACGAAGCAAGTGCTCAGATCTGAAGTTCTTACAGTCCAAGCGGGGTGGATCTCGTTTTGCTTTCAGGTTGGAGTAACCAGGGAAGAGACCACAAACCACAGCTCCTCTAATAGTAAATTGATCTCACTGCCTCTCCATAGATGGAATCCCTCAAAGATTATTTTATTCATCTCTGTAATCTTAGTACTGAAATAATGCTTGACACTAGGCCCCAAATTCCTGTTAGTATTGCTTGTTGCTTCTAGGAACTGCACTCTCTGCACTCATTCTGGAGACCTGTACCATGAACACTCTCCTGATTCTCTTAAGGGCTTACAGACACTGCTGGGCTTGGCAGAAGTTACCACTTAGGCCTGATTCCCAGGCGGAGCAGGAAGGCTTCAAGGTCCTGGCACTGCTCTGCTTCTAGTTGACTACTAGTTCTTGAAATGTTGCTGATTTGCCTTCTTTTTTGGGGTATCCATCCTGGGTCCAGAGCAGAACTCCTTAGAAGGCTAAACTCTTCAAGCAGTTGCCAGTAACTTCATGTACTTAGGGATGTGCTTTACTTATAGCCTATATTAACAACAGGTTCCTGTTTTTGTTTGTTTCATTTTCCGAGGAATTGAGCCCTGGGTCTCTACAGAGAGAGCTCTATCCCCAACCTATTGTTTATTTTTAAATTTTGAAACAAGGTCTTAATTAGCTGGACTCAAATTTGTGACTTGGTCTCTTGGAGTGCTGGGATTCTTGGCCTGTGCTGAAGCAGCAGACAAACAGGATCCTGACAGAACAAATCACTCCGCACGTCTCTAGGGAGACATCTGTCCTCCTCAGAGTGGGGAATAAGACTCTGAGACCACTTTTACAGCATTTCTATCCTACAGGGCAAGTTTTCATTGGAAATCAGCAAAAAGCAAGATTAGAGAAGTGAAAACAATGATTAACAATACTTGAACGATGATCGATGATTACAGGGGGCAGGAATTCAAACAGAGCTTTCCAAAGCTGATGTGCCCCCTGCAGGACCTCACAGCAACAGGCGCACAGGGTTATCATGTGTAGCCAGGGTTATAACCGTCAGCCCCTCAGGAAACAGCTACATCAATTTTCCCAGGCGGCCTGGCTGCACAGCCAATCCATATTTGTCCAGTTTCACCCCTGGAGGAAGTTTCCTCTCTCGGTGCCATCAGCCTGGCCTTAACAGCAGCTCTTGGTACTGGGAAGGGCCTGAGGACTGACAGAGGAAGGAGGGCAGCACAAAGATCTAGAAAAGGACAAAGGTCTCCAGCTTCTTTGAGGACACATCCCTGTTGGTGCTTCGGGGACTACACATTATAAACTAAGTCTAGATAATGTCTGGGCTATCTTTGTCATGGCCTTTGAGTCAGATTGGAACCACAAAATTCCTCACTTTTTTCTGGTCACAGCAGAAGCCCTAGGACTAGTGGTGCTGTGGAGCTCTTGGGCCAAGATGAACCCTGCTGAGGGCAATAAGGCACCTAGGAAACTAGTTTCCTTACTGCCCCTTGTCTGGTCCTTGCAATAGTGCTTCGTTCTTGCCAGCCCACCACAACCCCATTACTGTTCCTGGAAACATTCACTGCGCATCAACCACTGTCACTGACCCAAATGTAATCATGTACCAAGGCTCTGGCTGCCTCCTGACCTTCTGTTCCCCACTAACAACTGGTCATCCCAGATCCCCGCTGTCTCTTGCTCTTTCTTCTCACCATGCGTCATAACCCCAGGCAGGGGGCTAGAACCCACTGTGGGGTCTCCAGTATCCTATCTTTGCCCTTGTCCTTGTCCTCTTCCCTTCTCCCTGCACCCTCACCCAAATCCTGAGCTAACAGAAAAAAAGTTAGAGTAGTGAGGAGAGGACTAAGCAAACCTCCATCAATGCTTTCCCGACGTACTTGTGCTTCAGGGGAACTGGAGCGTCTGACAAGGAAGAGGCAGATGTGCTTCCATAGGTGCTATCAAATGCCGAAGTGTGTTCTGTCAAGGGCTAATGCTCTAAGTTTTCCAAGAGCAAAGAGAAGGAATGGGCCATGGGACCTTCATGTGGGGACTCTACTGGCATCCAACATAGTACTTAAATGTTCAGTTTCCTGCAAGGTCTTACAGCCACTGACTGGCTCACTCCCAGGGAGGGCAGCAGCCAATTCCCACTGCCGGAGAGGACACGAGCAACGTGGCCCCACTCTGCTTCAGAGATGAGGATGCTGCTCTAACTTAGGCACACACGTGTGCATGGACACAGCACACCACACCGTGGCCTCAAATACCGCTCAAGACTCACAGGCTCCGCCAGAGCAGCCTCTGATTTTAGCGTTGCCCAACGCTGCTGCGGAACACGGTCAGGCGCCTGCTCTACTCTGGCCCTGCACCTGGAGACTGTGGAGAGCTCATACCTGCTCACACTCTTGCCAATACAAAGGGGCATTTTGTTTTCCTTAATACAGGAAGTCATATTGAGATGGGGAGTTAAACAAGCATCTAGGGTTCAAGCATTTATGTTTCAAAATAAACAAGGAACCAGTCTACTAGTGAACATTATATCTTTGTCAGCAATTTAACACTTGTAAAGTAACAGACAATTGAGAAAAGCTATATATTTTTTTAAAGTTCTGATAACTTGAAAGTCATTCCTATTTCCTGGAATCTTTTCCTTTGTCTCTTGTCCTGAAGCTAACGGCCCTTATGCACAGCAAGCAGGACACCTCCTATCACTTCTTGGTTTGGGCTAAGATCAAGTGTAGCATCTGTTCTTGTCAGGCATTCTCCTTCCAGGGACTCTAGCAGCAGTGTACTTTTCCCCTTTATATAAAGTATGTATGTTTGTGCTGTCTGTAGGGCTAATTATAAAAACAGATGATGGGACTGAAATACATGCTCTCTCAATTTACGTTGTAAGGCTAACATTTCGGAGTCTATATACATGACACATATGGTAATTCACAAAAGCCAATGATCAAAGAAGAAAAAAACCCACACGAATGGAGGATCTGGCCCCAGATGGTGGGGCACTGTTGCCCAAGAGGACAATGGGGACAAAGTCCTGTATCTCCAAAGACAACAATTAAACATTACCTTTTCAACAAACTTTCGGATTGGGGCCCATCCCCTCTTTCCCAGTCACTCTTTGGAGAACAAGTGTTTACAGAGCTCAGTCTTTGCTCAAATACAGATTCCATGAAAACTCCTGAAGGTTTCACCAGCTCACACTGGCTCACTGCTTACCCATTCGACTCGGTCTGAGTCACAGGCAAATGTTCTCAACAATACCCTGACAAACCTTTCACTGCTTCTAACCTGATGTCTATTCTCCGACCACGGTGGTGCACTCCTTGGTTCCTGGAGGCCCTATCCTCCCTGCCCTGCTGCACCTCCACCTTACTGGAGTACTTTCTTTTGTCCAAGAGCCACATGACCAACACTGTACCAGTCCATGCAATTATAGAATAAGACAGATAAGACAGAGAGGGACCTCTGAGGCCATCTGTCAATCCCTCCCCCATTTTACAGAGGAGGAAACTGAGGATAAGAAAAAAAAAAGACACTAATTGCCCAAGGAACAGAAAGTGTCCTTGGGCGCATTAACTAGCTAGTAGCTGTGCAGTGAAGTAGTTCTTTGAGTATCCAGGGCTGCTTCTCCGGATTTGGCCATATGCTAATTAGATAAATATGGCTCCAGGTTGTCACTTGGCAATAATCTTACTGTGACAAAGGGTGGGTCTTGGTTCATATGAGATCCACAAGCGTCAGGAGAGTAGTTATTTTTATTTTTATTTTTATTTTAACGATCCTTCCTAAATAAAGATGTTCTCATTTGCGCATTGCTGTTACCATTTTCTGTGCTGTGTCGGAGCAAGAGAACAGGAACCCTGGTGTCCTGCAAGAAGGCTTGAAGCTCAGGCTGCTGGAAAAAAGTTTCCAAGAATTTCACAACTCTGGCTCAGGGTGGGCCAAGGGTGGGGACGCAGAGAAAATAACAAACAGCAGTCCCTAAAAGTTAGGTTAGCCAGCAAAAACTGGATGAGGCCTGCTGCGCAAACCTGATGATCAACCTGAGTACTCAGCAGAGTTCCCTGAAGTTCTGAGCAATCGCGGGCCTCCCGGGGCTTCCTTGGTTCGCAGAACCTGCCGTCCCATTCGGAACCTGGCTTGCATGACAGGGAGACCTTCGCGCAGGTATCTGCCCAGCTGCGGAAACCAGAAAACCACGGCGGGAACTGAACTTCTGCAAAAATCTACCTTTTTCTACCCTCTTCACTAGCCAGCTCCGCGGACCGGACGCAAACGCCTCGCGGTCGCCCCTACAGCCCCCGCCCGCCCGCCTGCCTGCCCGGCGCCAACGCGCTCCTGACTGAGGTGCAGAGAGACGGGAGGAGCGAGCACCTCAGCCTCCGAGCCAGGTGGAACAAGTGGGTAGCGAGTGGAATGAGATTTTGTTTCTCACCCTTCTTCCCAGTAGGCTGACACGAGCTGGTAGAAACCGCAAAGGCTTCCTTTTGAATCCTGCTTTGGTCGCCCGTGGGTGGGCGGCGCGCGTCCCAGTCTGAGCTCCTCCGAACGCCGGCTGCGGGCGCAGAGGATCCTGCTCCGAGCTGCTCGCCGCTGGACCGCGCCCTGATTGTCCCCCACAGGCCTCTCCCACCCGGACCCGCCTACCCTGCCCCGGGGGCGCTGGCGGATCCCCGCCCCTCGGAGGAAGCCTGGGGTCCACTGCACTGTCTCTGGGGGACCTCACAGGGGGAGAGCGGGTACACACGCGCATGCACACAAACACATACATGAGGTCCCCCCGGGCGGAGCGACCAGAAACTCAGAGCGCTTCCTGCCAACGTGGACATCTGCCACATAAGTCATACAGTGCTGGTTTCTTTGGTAGAACAATTCAAAGGCGAGAAAGTTTGAACGAAACTTAACTTTACCTTGTAGTTGCTAAAGAAAAGGAAGTGGGGGGGGGGGAACCAAAGAAAAGCGTAGTTAAAAATGGGCTCGTCCGGGATTTGAACCCGGGACCTCTCGCACCCAAAGCGAGAATCATACCCCTAGACCAACGAGCCGATATGTAGAAACTCCTTGTAATACTGCCTGTGAATTATATTACTGGATTTTTTACAGTGGCAATAGGCCATATGGCTGTTTCAGCATGTTCTTGGGTTGTTGTTCTGTCCTTTATGACACGCAGTTTTGGCCTTATTTCTTCCACATTTGCCAGGTTCCACGTCTGACTGTCCCAATCCTTGCTCGTTTTCATAGCTCCGTATCCGGGACACACAGCGGCTGGATGGGGTGAGGCCAGTCAGCTTTCCAGATCGCAGGGCTCTCATCTGAGTTTCACTAAATTCCAAGGGGCTAGCAGAGCGCCGGGTCGCCGGAAGACGAAGCAGAGCTGCACTGCGGAGCGTGGTCCTGAGCCCAGAACAGACACAAGACACCCCCACCCTCAGTTTGCCACCCTTCCCGCTAATGAAATTCTAGAGGGGAGACAGGGGCATCAAATTCGGGAGCCCGAGGAGGCTGCAGGTGAAGCCCACAGGCTTCTGTTCCGACTTCATAGACCCCGGGCAGTTTCCCTGAGAGGTATCACTACTCCATCTCTCCAACTTTGCCTCTATTGTTTCCTCTATCCGAAATTCGAAATTCGCTCTCCCAGGGTTATTCCAATTCACATTAAATCCTTGCCCTACTTCCTGTTCTGCCTTAAGTCAAAATCTTTTTTGTAGAACTATATAAACAAAACCTCTAGGTAAGTTTAAAATGTCTCTTCTTAGGGGATGCAGGCATGGGAGAAGCAGAGGCCACAGTTTGGGGTGTGTCCCTTGCAGTCGCAGTCCCCAAGGTGCAAGGAGGGTGTGTGTGCACACGCGAACGTTTTTCTGCGCTGTCCAGTAGCCCTTGGTCTCTCCTGGTAGCATCCTAAGTGGGATCCGCCTGGTAGCTCTAAGCCAGTCGCGCAAACGTTTTAGAGACCTAGTGTCCAAGCCGCAACCCAAAACCCAGTTATTTACTGCAAAGTGCCAACACTGCCATTAACTCTGAATACTGAGATTTTAGCTTAGAAAGAAAAAAGCCCTCACGCATCAACATCTTTTGTCTTAAAAGAAAAACACAAGCACAGAGCTTTCAATGATGCAAATGAGTTTTAATGAAAGGCAAAAGTTTGCACTTAGGAGCTGGGGAGATGGCTCAGTGGAATAAGTGCTTCCTTGGTAAGTGCAAGGGTCTGAGTTCAATCCTGGTTCCACACACACACAAAAGGTTTGCACTTGGAGTGCTAATACACAGCTGCGTGGTCTTGCTGACATATGCATGCTGATAATTTGTCAAACGTTGGCTTTTATTCTGCTTAAAAGCAGCACAGGTCGCCTGTGAAGTCTGTTTTTTGTATCAGATTTGCTCTAATTTAAAGCTGAAAACAGCTGCTGGTGAGCATAACTGATCCAAACAAAGTAAGAGAAGCAACCCTAGTGTTTTCACTGACTTAAAATTATTTGGCAGAGAATTCCACACTTTAGAATTTCACTTTTTTTTTTTTGCATAAAATTTCACTTTTAGAACTACCACTTGTGCTGTCCTTTCATCCCTTCTTTCAAAAACCTGCAGTTTTCTCTCAAATATTTTGACATCAGAAAACATCTTTTCTGCTTTTACCTATACTCTGTAGGTTTGTGTTCTGTACACTATCTTCTCAAGTTTTGAACTCAGAATTTATTTTTGAACATAGAATTTATTTTTACAGATAGAACTTTCTTGAAATCCCAATAGCTCCATTTCCAGATTTCCAAAAACTAAATCAGTGTAAGCAGGAAAGATCAAGTTCTTCAAATTTGGCTTTACCTGGAAAAATGAGAAAACACCAGGTTATTTCCACTTTACAGAACTGTAAAAGCCTGTTACCAAAATTCTCCTTTGCAGCTGCTACAATGCTAGACAATTCCTTCCAGATTTCCTGATGGCTTGTAAGATTGTCTGCGAATGTTACCTACCAAATTTTCTAAATGTATTTTTAGATTCAGGTAATATTTCAGCTGCCCACTCTTAAGGGCTCTTTCAGAAACCTGCAGCTTTCTCTCAGATATTGACATCACAAGACACCTTTTCTGCTGTTTTACCTATACTCCAAAGGTTTTTGTTCAGTACACTGAAATGTAGTGTAAAATCTATGAAACAAAAACATGAGATTGGTAAGCCAGGCCGTGTCAGTGAGCTGTGGATATTTCTGCCCCTTTTCATTCAGATACAGTCCAATTTCATCTGAACAGGCTACAGATCTCTCCAGGACTCCTTCTCTGCTCAATCACCATGTATTGTTGTACGTAAATACAGCATTATATTGTGCCTGCACCTCATCAAGAAGTGCTTGAAGCCGGGCATGGCGGTACATGACAGCACTTGGGAGGCCGAGGCAGGAGGATAACTATGAATGGAAGGATAGCCTGAACCACACAGTGAGCTCAAGGCCACTGAGTGAGTTCAAGGCCAGACTGAAACTGTACAGTGAAACTCTGTTTCAAAAACAAAAAAGTGCTTGACAAAGTTAAGGGCCCCAGCCATGACTGTAGCTCACCATTTTTGTGACAGCTTTTAGGATACTCTCTACATTTTGCTGATTTCCCTGGCACAAATAACTGCTTAATAATACAATGAAATTAGATGACTAGATGTTTCACTTCCTTCACAAAGAACCGTATGAAACCAGAAGTTGCCCCCTTCATGCAAGATGCCCCAAAACTAGTACTTGAAGCCACCTTCTCTGGCCCTATGTCTTGTGATGGAAATGCCTCCATCATAGAGCTGTAGCTATCCATCCCTGTGTTCTTCCAGGTAAAGCAGTTTCACCAGCTCTTCTCTCATGATGTCACCAATTGTGCAAGATCACCGCTAACCTTGCGTTATCATGTATATATGTACTTTCATACAGGAAGTAACAGGCTCCATGTGAGCTGCTGATCAATATCACTTGCCAGGCACAGGAGTTGATCTTTACTGGTGTTTCCACTAAGTGCCATCTCACAGATGCGTCATATAATTTTATCCTTGTTTAGGAAATCGTGAAAAAAGAATTACTCCAGATAACAACCATTTTCATAAAACCCTCAGCAGAGGGGCTGACCATGTGTTGCAACGCACAGGGAAAAGTAAAAGCGGACAGCTGCCAGAGGGTGCTTTAGAGCAACAGGGGCAAAAATGAGGGTACTGGAAGTGGTGCTTCCTCAGTTTCTTTCAAGAAACTCTTTCCTTTCGGTTTGATCAAGTTCAGCAACACTTTTGTGAATGGTGACACTTGATGTGTGACACTTTTATTACACAGAATATATAATGGTTTCCCACTGTGTTCAATCAATCCCAATGACTTGGTCTATGTTGCTTAGAGTGACCTACCTGTTTCAGGTTTTTTTTTTAATATATCTATTCCAATGCCAAAAATAGCTAACACTATTAGTTAACACTAAAGAATTGCATAGTCCTTGATTCAGTCCATGGCAGTTATTCTCAGCTGGGGCTCCTTTTAAACTTACTGACCACAAGTACAAGGGTGCAGTTTCCCACTGACCACCAGGCTTTGGGCTGCTCTGAAAAACATCAACTGAGTACATTTCCTACCTTGGGGAAGTTCTGCTAAAATCACAGCCAGGTCAAGCAAATATAGATCCCTGCTCTTGTTTTCATAAGTTCTTCACAAACAATGAACTATGACACTTCAGATTTAAATATGCCAGGGGAACAGCACTTTATGAAAGGAATGTTTTTTAATTAGAACATCTCTTTGCCAAATTTCAGGTTTTTTTAGACAAGGTCTCCTTAGGCTGGCCTTAAATTCTCTTGGCGGCCTAAGCTGGCCTTGAAAGCACTGTGATCCTCCTGCCGCAGGATCCCAATTGCTGCGTTTACAGACATGCACCACCAAGCCCAGCCTTTAAAACGACACATCTTAAATATTAGGTATTAAAACTCAAATTTTTGTAGGAAAATTCGTTCGTTAATAAAAGGTACGTACTAAACCTCGCAACCAGTTCATACAAACACACACCCCTTCCCAAGCAGGCATTGCTGCCAGATGCCTGACGACACACCCAAAGCTCTTCTCTCCAGAGTTGTTCCCAAGAGGGCTAAACCCTCACAACAGGTGTTGTGCACCACACTTTGTACGCTACACTGCTCCTTACAGGCAGGGTGCTAGAGTGGGTGGCGTTGAACTTCAAAACAACAGCTCTTCCTTCGAGCCGGAATCGAACCAGCGACCTAAGGATAGCCACACAGCACTCTGCTACAGTCCTCCGCTCTACCAGCTGAGCTATCGAAGGGAGCACGGGCGCACGGCTCTGGAGCTCCCTCTTCATAACGAGAGCCACAGGCGGGCGCGACGAGCAACAGACCGGGCTCACACCACACAGCCGGTTTGTGGGGCGCAGCGTCGCGGTGGCGGTCGCGGTGACAACCTCGAGGGGCTGGCGCGCCGCCTCCCGCAGCAGGCTCCGCACGGAGGGAGGCAGAGCCCGCCCCGAGTTCCTGGCAGGGTCGCGGGCCCGCGGAGATCGCGCGGGGCGATGGGCGGAGCGGGCGGGGCGGGCGGAAGCCCCGGGCCAAGGCCCCGCCCCCCGCTCCCCCAGCGCCCCCGCCCCCCAGCGCCCCTTCCGCTGTCTGCCTTCCGCCATGCGGGCACGCGGCGAGCTGCTCGGCCCACCCGCGTCCGCTTCTGAAGGATCATTTTTAGGCTTTTCAAAACGGAAGCGACAGTTTCTTCGCGTCGCGGCTAAGTCTCGTTCACCGGCTGCTCTCGCGCGAGCTCCGGCCCTCGGGCGGACCCGCGCCGCGTCCCCAGCCGCGCCCAGCGGCCGCCCCCTACACCCCTCGGGAGGGCGCCTCGGT
>NDGN011435607.1:0-13231 GCA_002564285.1 Tympanoctomys barrerae
TCCCAGGTTGGTTCTACTCATTTGGAGCTCTAAAGCCTCAGGTGACTTCACTCCACCTCCATGGCCTGCACAGTTTCCTCCAGGAGCTCCAGGTTCAATGGCTGCACTGTCTGGGTCAGGACTGCTGTGGTTCCAGGTGCCAGTCGATAATGGCCAAGCCTGAGAAAGGGGAAGGGCAGCCTCTCAGCATGTGGCTTATCTTGCAGCCCCTTAGTTGTGTCCCAGGCTTTTGCCCCATACTGCCTATGGTTCCTCCTTTCCCACCTTTCCACAGGCTCAGTAGGTGAGCTCAGTGTCCGCAGCAGCTTGGTGCCCGTTGCAGTGATCAAACACGCATCTACGCTGCCGCCAGAACCCAGGTCACCCAGGATCCCTGCAGTGATGGCTTCCACCAGCAGTCCCTGCGCAGCCTCCAGCTGTAATGATGTATATGAGAGGTGAAATGGACCCTCTGGTGTTTCCTCAGGCTCCAGCCTGGGACATTTATTAATCTTGAAGCCCAAACTTTACCACTTGTTCACACTCACCTCTTGTCTACCCCTCCACCCCAGCTTTCCTCCTCAGGTCTTTGCCTGCCTCTTTCTCAAGATTCTGTGCTCCCTCCACTTACCTTACTCTGTACAAACTTAGCCCACACAGAATTGTCTTGCTTTCCTCTCCCCCCATTTCTCTCTGGTTCTTGGCCATCTCTGAAGACACACAGTCCCTTTTTCTATTCCTTTCCTCTCCCCTCCCCCTTTTCAAGACAGGGTTTCACTGTGTAATTCAGGTTGGCCTTGAACTCGTGTTCTAGAGAGTGCTGGGCTTACAAGTATGTGCCACCATGCCCAGTTCACTCATTTTCATCTGTCTCTAACATCCAGACCTCAGGCTTTATACAGGACCCCACCACACTTTTCCGCTTCCATTGGCTCCTAACAGCCCTCTGTGAACTTCAACATCTGCCCTGGAAGCTTTGGCATTGTGAGGACCGTACTCCACCAGCTTCCCTCCGCTCAGTATCTACTCAGTTGTAGATACTCTCTTCCTTCCAGTCAGTACTGGGCCACTTTCCCCTGCACTGCCCCAGCTCCCGAGTACATTTCCCATTAATGACCGTGAATTGGGGGGACAGAGATTGCTCACTGTCATGTTCGGCTGGAACCGGTCCTCCAGTACTGCCAGAGCCGCATCCTGCCCGGATCCTACAGGTGGGAGGGGCATCTGAGGTCAGCAGTGATTCTCTAGTCTGGGGTGCAAACAGGCTAAGGATTGCTGGGCAGGGTTTGTGAAGAAGTGGGAATACCCAGGGCCGTGAAGGGCAGGCGGCTGTAGGACCCATGGGGATGCAAGCCATACAGCTGTGGTCCTGTAGCATCTACACCACCCACGATCAGGGACGCAGCCATGTGGCCTTGGTACCTGTTTACAGGGGGTGTGGTTATCTGCAAGTGGGATCTAGGCCCCACTCCGGGCTAGTGCCCGCCCCTGGACTTGAGCTCCGCCCCTTCCCCTGGTGGCGGGCTCTCAACATCACCTCTTCCTGTTGTTTAGCTTCTCTTGGGCCGGCCTCTTCCTGTTTTCCGGCCTGTCACAGCCTGCTTTTACTCTATCCTTCCTGTTAGCTCCTTCCATAAAATATCCACCCTCCCCTCCCTGTCACCTCACCGGAAGAGCATTTGGCGTAAGAAGCGGGTGACAGTAGCCACGCGAGGCTCACGGCCCGTGGATAGTGCGTGTAGCTCAATGTTAGACGCTGCCATCCGTGTGGTCATCTCGGCATCCGCAGCAACTCCAGCCCCACAACAGCTGAGGGCGAAAGGAGAACGGGTGTGGGCAAGGCTAGAAAATGCGGGGCCGGTGGTGGGAGCAAGGGTGCGGTTTTTGTACACCAGAACTGGAATTGGGGATTCTCACTAAATTTTGGGGGCGATGTAGTGAATCTTCTCGCAGTTCTTGTCCGCTACGACCTTTGCGTCAGTGGCCCGGGTATCGGCTCCCAAGATGACACCATCCTGTGGACCGGGAGGGGCTGCTCAGTGCCCATCCGGCCCTCCCACCGTGGCTATTCTACTAATCCCCCAATACCAAGCCCTTGCTCACTCGGAACACCAGGCCTGCGATGGTGGTCCCGGTCTTGTGTGCACAAGGGACCTGGAGCCCCGAAAAGGTGCGTTCCAAGGATGCATTTCTGGAAGGGGAGGAAAGTGGCCCAGGCTTTGGTTCTGCTTCCAGGGCTCCAACCGTCCTTTCTGTCCAAACCTCCCTAATACCCCAGGCAAATTTGCAAGCAAAATTTTAATACACATTTCCCTTACTCCCAGCCAGAAAAAGAAAGCCCACAGCCTAGCTACAAGCGGATTGGACATCCGCACCCCCACCCACCCAAACACCCAGCAGTTCTCAAAACAGAAGCCCTCTCGGTCTCCCCCCACCCATCCCAACTTCTGGCAATTCTCGAAGCAGAAGCCCCCTCGGGCGTCCCTCAAACCTCTGGCAATTCTCGAAGCAGAAGCCCCCGTGGGGCACCAATGCAGGCTTCAGCATTTCAGGTCAGGTAGGGCCAACTGCGATGAGGACCTATGGGTTAGTCGGATGAGTAGGGCCAGGCAGCAAAGGCGTTAGCATCAGCTTCTGTGTGGTGCAGGGCTAAAGCTGTTTCTCGCTTTCGCTTTTGCAAAACCCTCTTTCAGAGGCGTTTTTTGAGGTTTCTTTCACTTTCACCTTTACTTCTGGTTCTAAGTAGCTTAAAAGGGGGGGGGCCTTTGCCAAGCCTCCTGAATCTTCTGTCTCAGTACTCACCTGTCTCAATCCTCAGCCACAGAGGGACACTGTTGTTCAACTCCCATTTCCTAGAGCTGGGGAGAGCTCAGTAGAATAAGTGCTTGCCTGTCAACTGCAGGGTTCCGAGTTCAATCCCCCGTGTAAATCCCATCTCCTTTCATTCTGATAACCTCAGCTGTCTCACTCTAACCCTAACTTGAGCTTTTAAGTGCCAATGCACTAAAGTTGTGCAGCCTGCGGTCAGATCTCTGTTGGTATTTACTGTCTCGCAGTATATTGGGCATTTTATAGTCTGAAAGTATATTAGAATTTTGTGCTTTATCACCTTAATTCCTGTCTTTTTTGCCTTTGACTCCTGTCTCAATCCTCAGCCACAGTGACGCTGTTCCTTCCATTTTCTTCTACCTCTCTCCATGCAGCACTGTGGACTGAACGTATAGATAAGTGGTACAGCACTTGCCTAACCTGCATGAAGCCCTGGGTTTCAGCCCCAACACTATAAATAAAACCATTATAGAACCCCTGATTAATAGCTCTCACTACCCTGGTTTTTTTTTTTTTTTAGACCAGCTATGTAGTTCAGGCTGACTTTGCATTTAATTTGTGGCCCAGGCTGGCTTCAAACTCAGTCTTCCTGCTTCAACCTCTATAGAGTGCTACAATTATACTACTGATATGTGACATCAGGTCAAACTAACTCCCCCAGATTCAAAACTTTATTTTTGAGACAGGGTCTTGCTGTGTAGTTCGTGGTTGTATGCCTTAGCCTCCCCAGTGTTGGAATTACAGACATGTACCACTATGGCTGGCTAAACTTTATCTTTTGGTGTTGGGGATGGACTATAGGGCCTTGTGTTCTAGCACTGGGCTACCCCCTAGCCCCCAGATTCCAAACTCTTATACATCTCCCACCCACCCACTTTTCAAAGGACCATCAGGAGCTGAGACAAACAGCTCAGATTGTCCCTTATGTCTTCCAACCTGTAGCTGTGGGTACAGCCTGTTGCAATCACTACACCCTGCACAGAAGCAGGTACAGGGTAGGCTACTTGAACAGCTCAACCAGGATGGGAAGCCACATCCGAGTCAAGTGCAAGCACAACCTATCTTGTCTCATGCTCCACTGAGTTCTGGGCCTGATACATGAATCCTGGCTGTGGGTACCCTAATAATACCTGACTCAACACATGGGGCTTATAGCAGCACAGGTCTTTTATTCAGGAGGCATGGGCCCTGGGCTGGCAGCTGGGTCTTCAGGGGTGCTATAGCGGTAGGCACCCAGTAGGATGGCATTGATGTGCTCCAGCGTCTGGTTGCTGAACACCATATTGAGGTGCTGTGTCCCATTCAGGGGCAGCAAGTGTACACGCTGGGGTTGGCGGCCCTGCCAGAGACCACAAAGCTCATTGCTGCGTGTGGCCACTGTGTCATCACCATCTTCATAGAGCACATTCACAGGGTCTGAGTAGGGGAAGCCATGGTCATAGATGTAGGTGCTGGGTGTGGGCAGGCCCACACCATATATACAGTATACTTCCACTCCAGGTGCTGGGAGGCCTGCCAGCAGGTCACGTGACTGTAGCCACATATACCAGCCATCCTCAAAATGAAGGTCTTCAAAGAAGCGCTGGAAGTCATGGCCTGTGTAGTTGAAGCTTGGTGTAGAAATGAACACATGGCCCTCAGGCCACACCTGGTCGGAGGGAAACATCCAAGGGGAAGTTGTCGTTATGCGCTGCTGCTCTCTCAGCTTGATGCTGGACATGAGTGGGATGCCCTGGTTGTTACCTGTGAACATGGAGTAAGACAGGACAGGGAACTGGGCCTGGTTACCTCTGGTACACAATTTGCCTTCAGTCTAAGCCCAGTGAGATGCTCAAAATTGTCCCTGGCCTGGATTGGCTTGTCAACAAGACTAGCGCTGGCCTGGTTTTCAATAGGTGCTAAATGTGTGCTTATTAAATGAAAGGCCATGATGGTATCTAAGACAGGGCTGTCGGTCCTCAGGAGTGTGTGTGGGGTGTTTCCTGAGGATGTGTGAAGCTGTGTGAATGGCGTAGGAGGTGCTGGCTTTTCTTTCTCAGGCTGTGTGAGGCCTCTGCTGCATAGGTGCCACAGGATTGTTTTGGGAAGGATGAAACAAGATAGCCTTCCATTTACTGGTAGATCATGTTTTTATCTCACCTGATCGTGAGCTTCTGGGGGAAGGCCAATCCTGGCAGTGTACAATAGGCTCTCAATAGGTGGCATCTGTGTCTGCTGAGTCCCTGGTCTACCCCTCAGGGAAGGACAGGTGGGACTGTTCTCTTAGCTTGATGCTGGACATGAGTGGGATGTGGAGGATCTGTCCTCGGCTAAGGGAAATGCTGGGCGTGGTAGTGCATGCCTGTAATCCTAGCACTTGGGAGGCAGAGGTAGGAGAATTGCTGTGAGTTTGAGATCATCCTGGGCTATAAAATGAGTTTAAGACCAGCCTGAACTGCAAAACAAGACCCTGTCTGGAAAAAAAAAAAAAAAAGAAAGAAATTCCTGTCGTCTGGGTGGAAGCAGGAGGAAGCTGAGAGTAGATTGGACCTGGAATCACAAGGAACACATTATGCTGAGTCAGATTGCTAGGGCTCACTTCCTGTTAATTTCCTCTTTATCACTACACAGACTTTGGGAGGAGCCACCCTAGTGGCCTTGCCAAGGCCACTGCTCTTGGGGAGTTAATGACAGCAGGCATACCTCAGAAGTGGTAACTAATGCCCCAGTGGCAGCTCCACGGTCTCTTTATTCCATTCCCATGGCTCACAGGACAAAGATGATCACTGGCCATCTTACCTGTGGCCAAGACCAGCATTGGCTTGGTAGAGCCACCCCAAGGAGCCCCAAGTGAGATAAAGCCATCAATAAAGCGGTCCTTCCATGACTGGGGCTGACGTAGCAAAAAATAGAGCAAGTGTAGGCAGCCAAGGCTGTGTCCAATGAGGAAGACGGGCTTCCCATAGGCAGCATACATCTCCTCCACCAGCCCAGCCAGCTTCTGGTAGTACTCCTCCTGCTGGCCTGCAGCGGGTGGATGATGGGTCAGGGCAGTAGAGTCAGAGGCCACTTGCCCTGCCCAGACCCATCATCTGCAGAAGCTCACCGGGCTCTAGGCGCCAGTCATAGGGGGCAGCCCGCACTGTCTCATCTCGCACATACCCGTTGTTCACCAGATTCTGTACCAAGGTGTGCATGTAACCTTTAGGGAAACAGTGGCAATGAGGTTCTGGTTATGACACCTGTAGACCAACCTTGTTGGCTCATCACAGGCTAGAGCCCCTGGCTGCTTTCCCAGTACACACACCTGCTAGCTTGTTGCTGTCCAAGTACTCAACAGAATAGGTCTTGCCAAAGCCAGGGACACGGATCTCTACGCCAGGGGCATTGGACACACGTCCAGAGCTTCGGTTGTAGACAACCCTGGGGGCAGTAGGAAATTCAGCAGCCAGTAGCCAACGGGCAATGTGAGGCTGGGAAGAGCAAATAGCACATACCTGGTGTTATCAATCCAGCAGTCCACCCCAAAGGGTAGAAACATATTGAGATCCAGCCAGATGGTAAAGAAGTCCTCTGTCTTTCGGTAGCACATCCAGTTCACCACATCCGGTTTATCCAGCTTGGCTTCTAGCTGATTCCCCAGGCAGCCAGGCACTGCGGGCACCGCCTCTCTCTGGACTCCTTGGTTTCGCCCCATGACCCCACCCCTCCATCTCCCTTACCCTCAACTCACAGGCACTAACATGTACCCTTCTCCTGATCACACACCCTTCCTCCCTACCCCTTTTGCAACCCCCTTCCCTTATAGCCCAAAGCCCAAGCTCCCATTAGGCAGGGAAGGTGCAGGAGCCAAGGCCACTGACCACTGCCCCCACAGAACAAACATCCAGCCTGGCTCTCTATTATTGCCAAAGTCCAAGGTATGGGAGTGTGGGGGCTGGGCCTAGAGCAGGGGGCAGGCCTTCATGGGCTTCTCCTGCTATCTGGCCCTAGGCTGGGCATCTTGTCTTCGGTGGGTTAGGGGCCAAGGAAGAAATGGTACAGACAGACCCAGAGTCCAGTGTGGCCACTGCTGACCACAGCTTGTAATGTCCAGGCCAGACAGGACATCAGGTACTCCCACCCCATCTTATCCCCCTGGAGTAGGCAATCTAGAGAAACAGAAAAGTGTTGTAAAGGAAAGGGTAATTTCTATCTTTGGTCCTTTCCCATGCCCTGATGCAAGGCAGGCAACAGGGCTGATGCAGGGGGAAGAGGCTTTGGCAGTATCTGCTGCCAGGGGCTGGGGACCCAGTCTCCCCAAGGTCTGGGCTGGTGCCTCAGGGGCCTGGTGGGGGCTTACCGAGGATGACAGGCCGTGTGTGGTTACTGAGCTCAGCCTTGGGCGTGGTGTGCGGGGGGAAGAGCACATTGAGGAGCCAGAAGGGGGCAGCAGGAGGGAGCAGCAGCAGCAGCAGCACCCATTGCCATGGGGAGCCGGGCAGCCCCATTCCAGCCCAGTGCCTACTCCAGATGAAGCAGCCTTGGGCTGGTCTTATCTGGTATGAGAATGGGAGGGGCCCCAGGGCCAGTGGGAGGGGCAGCCTGGCCAATGGGGGTGGCCAGAGACTGCTACTGCCAGGAAGGGGCATAGCCTCAGGGAGCCGGCTCTGGGCCTGGGTTCAGTTCTGCCTTCTTCCCTTGGTGCCAGAGGAAACAGCCGGGGCAGCAGGAGGCCCAGGATTACACAATGTTTTATTGAAAAAAGTCAGGCCTCAGCTCAGCCAGCTCCATTCTGCTTGGCTTGGTGGGGGTCCCTGCCCACAGTAGCCTGAGCCAGGTCTTCTGCAGGCAGGCTGGGCTCGACCCCCTTACTGCCTTTCTCTCCTCTCTGATGGTGACATACAAACAATAAATATACAATAAATAGTATTCCAGGGCCAGGCTACACCTTCAAACTCCACATGAGCCCCTACCAGACTTCTCTAGCAGGGCAGGCCTACTGGGATCCAGGAGGGGAAGTCCCCAAACTCCCCAAGGTCCTACAGGATCTCAGATCCATCTCCATTGCCAGGCCCAGGTCTGGTTTTCCAGGAGACCTGGCAAAGCTGGTCCAAGGCAAGGCTGGGCAAAGCAGAGCCAACAAGCAGGTGCTGGGGAAAGGAGGGCTATTGCCCTGGACACCCCTATTCCAGGTCATAAGACTACAGTGGGCTCAGGAGTAGATGGTGATGACTTCACGGCCACCACCACGGACCAACAACACCCGTTCAAGGCCCTCGGTCAGCACCTCAAGGAACTCCATGTCTGCAGGGCATCAGGTCAAGGAGGCAACAGCAAGACCAAGAGGCAGCCAGGGCCACCCCCACCCAGGGAAGCCAGGGAACTTGACCTGACCTTGAGTTGTCCATCTCCCACCTTCTGCCTCTCCAAAAAGGGATACAGTTCTCATCACCCTCGCTGTTTTTGGGTGGGCCAGGCATGTTCAGTAGGACCAGGCGGGCATCATGGGAGCGTGTGACAATGACTTCATTGAGCTTTACAGCAGTGTGCATGCGTCGTACATTGGACTGGTCCCTGTAGGTAATGCATCTGATCACTGGGAACCATTAGCAAGGAAGCTTCCCACACAGCTTGTCTTTTTTTTTTTTTTTAAATGTATTTAGTACAGGGTCTCATTACGTAGATCAGACTCAGTGATTCTCCTGTTTTCAGCCTCCCAAGCACTGGGATTACAGGAGTGCGCCACCACACCCAGTCTCAATCAACTCAGCAGGCCCCAGGGCAGGGCTGGCACAGTACACCAGGGATCAAACCCCAGCCACTAGACTCTGCCTAAGCAGGCGCTTTAGTCTGCTGAGCTATCTGGCTGGCTCTCATAGAGCCTGTCTGGCCCCTCTCTGCCCCTACCTGAGACTCCAAAGTAACTGAGTCTGAATTTACTGCACTCACGGCTTAATGTGCACCAGCTCCCGGAAGTTGTCAGGGGCATGGCTAGGATCCCAGGGCTCAGTCATGTGCTTGTCCCGGGTCCATGTCATCTGGATCTTGTCAGCCACTGCTGCAGACTCATCCTCCTCATCTGAGTACAGGCTTTCCAGACGCAAGGCCGAATGCCTGTCCTTGACCAGTTGTGCCTGAGGACAATCAGAGTGGGCCCCTGGGAAAAGGGGTTCCTGGCTGGTGGTCATAACCACTCCGTCTCTAGGAAATAAGCACTGGCTCAGGAGGGACCAAGGTGAGGTATTTTTCCCTTTTCCCTTTCTCCTCCTCTTCTCAATCTTAATCTCAATCCCAATCTCCCTGCTTCAGCCTCTCAGAGTGCTAAGATTATAAGTGTGTACCATGATGAGGTTTGGGATGAGTTATTCTGATGCCCCCACCTAAAAGTATCTCCCAACGTCTGACCTTGGCACCTGCCCTCAACCTGCACCAAAGCAGCCACTGACCTCTCGCTCCCGCTCAGTCTTGGTTAGCCGCATCTGCCGCAGCATCTGGGACCGTTGTTCCATCATCAGTGTGCGCTCATAGGTGTAGGCAGAGATGTCACTGTTGTGCTGGGAAGGGGGGAAGCTGTGAGCACTGGACTACATGGTCCTCCACATTCTCAGGGCCAGCCTGGGGAAGGGCAGCTCACCATCTCCACCACTTCCACCTCTGCCTCAAGGCGGAGGTGGTAGAGGAAGATGGCCAGGTCCTTCTTCATCTGGATGCTGTTGTCATCCATCTGGGCCACTGTGAAGATGCGCATCCGGCACTTCCTCCAAACCTGAGGAAAGGAGCAAGTTTTGCTGATTCAGACAAAGCTGGCACTCCACGAGCCCCACTGTTCCTCCATGCCCACTTGCCCAGCTACCTTATGTTGGCGCAACAGGAAGGGCAAAAGCATGAGCATGCCGCCATCATGCACGATCCACCACACATCGATGTGGCCCTCCAGGTAGCGCTCATGGTTACTGGGGTAGAAGGCGATGTTCTTGGGCACCAGGAGTGCCAGATGGGCAGCTGTGGTGCAACGCACTGTGTCTGGGGAGGAGGAACACAGGTGACCGCCAGCCTGAAGCCTTTTGGTTTCTGCCACCTCACATGACTGTGGCCCCTGGTCCACCTGGCCCAGTCCCTCACACACCAATAAAGGTCTTCCAGGCACGGGGGTCCTCACTCTGCCGCCAACCATAGGGCCAGCCCAGCACCACGGAGTTATGTCTCATTCCGCCTAGGCCGCAGGACTGGATGAGGTGAGCCAGTCCCTCACGCACCTTGCTGGCCACCACTACCTGGCAGAAGCCTTTTACTTTCTCAATCTCCATCATGTTCTTGATTGTCTGTGAGGAACACACCAGCATCAGAAAGCAAGGCCACCAGTATCTCCCTCTGTCGGAGTCCTTCCCAGGGTCCAAGGGCAATAACTGCTTGGGGTGGAGGAGGCCTGAACAAACTGCTCACCCAGAGGCCACATTCTCATGATGGGGCAACTAACTCCTTGTTCCGGCTCAAAGGTAACAAAGTGTTGCCCACTTGGCTGGCCAGGTCCCTTCCCCACACACTGGTTGCAGCCCAGATGCCACTGGTCTGGCGCAACTCTTCCCAACCCTCTAGCAGTCACCTGCTCAGCAGCCTGGGCCTCGCCATAGCTCTCCAAGAAGCTGCCTTGGATGACAGAGCCAACAATCGTTAGGCCTTTGCCAGCCTTAAGCTGGGAAGCAAAGGTGAGAAGCCGTGGGTACTTCACATGAAGGTCCTCATCTAGCTTCAGCAGCACCAGGAGCTGAGGCCTGCAGTGGGCAGATGGGGAGGCAGACTGACACAAGGCCTCAGGGAGTCCTTCCTCTTCTTCCCTTCTCAGAACACAGCCCCCACATGCTTGGGTAGCATGGAGCCAAGTGCTTGGCAATGCCAGGACAGGTAACCTGACTACAGAGGGGGAGCCAGCACCTCCTGACCCCCCCCATCCTTACACAGCAAGCCTCCATAAGGACCTTGAGATGGCTTGTCAGTCTGGCGTGAACTCACCTCCAGTTCTTGGTGTGAGGAGGCCCCTCTTCCAGCCGTAACAACGCATAGCGGGCAGCACTTAGGGACAGGCCTCGGATACCATCACCCCACTCTTTCTCAGCCCTACAGATGTCACCACAAGCTAGTAAGCCCCTGGTTCCACCAGAAATTTCATTTTTTCTTTTTCTTTTTTCGTGGTGATGGGGATTGAACCCAGGGCTTCACATGTGTTAAACAAGTACTTTATTGCTGAGCCAGAAATTCTAGGGTTTTCTGTCTATGTGAATGAGGGATGGAAGGGGACCAGGCCCTGAGTCACAGCTTCCCAGCCCTACCACCCATGGTATACAGCAAAATGACCCAACTCCCCCACAAGTCAACATTCAGACTATCTGCTTAGTCCTCTCCGGCTGCTGATGAAGGCTGGGTAGCAGCCCTTCACTCACCCTTGGTACTCAATGTACTTGTAGATCATGCCTGCAATGAGCATGGCGACCAGAGCATAGTACCACGAGGAGACAAACATAAGGGCCAGGCAGAGGCTCATGCCCAGAAAGGACAGTGTCCTAGGACAGAGTGGGGAGAAGCAGAAATTAGAGAAAATTAGGAATTAGAGGTGGGCCCCAGGATGTACCCCCAGGATGTACCCCATCCCATGTCCCCTGTTAGGTTCCAGGTCACAAACTGGGTACAATGAATAGTTTAGGACCCTTCACAGTCTCCCTCTTCATAGCATTTCATCAATATCAACTGCTGCTCAGGAAGCTCAAACCTCAGCAGAGTGGGACTCCTGCACTCACCGGTATCTCTCACGTCAGGGAACTTGGCTCGGGTCCAGCAGGTACTTACCAATGATAATATCTGAACCGAGGCCGCCAGTTAGGGGTCCGCAGGAGCGTCTGCACAGCACAGGCCAGGTTCACAAAGAGGTAACACATCAGAAAGAACCTGCAGCACAGAGAAGTCATTGGTGCAGAGCAGCTTCCTTGTTACTTTCAGGTGCCTCCTTTCAGGCTGCCCTGGACCAGAAACTAGGCCACATTGTGGTCCCATCCTGCATGGGTTCAGTCACATTTTCCCAACCTCACAGCACCCATCCCATGGCCTGATGCATATGGAACTCCTCTGGAGGTGTCTTCACAGCCAAGTGGAAAGAGAATGAGCAATTGTTTAACCAGCAGAGTGGCTGGGGTGGGGATACAAGCAAGAGAATAGCTAGAATAGGATGTTGCTGAGGAACGACAGGGCGTGCTCACCTGAAATGGCTAGCAATATTCAGCCCTGTGATCTAGACAACTAGTTGGATAAGGGGCTGTCATGCATGTGGGAAGAGGAGCAAGTGAAGACAATCACAAGGATCTGGGCATAGTGGTGTGTGCCTGTAATCTCAGCACTTGGGAGACTGAGGCAGGAATACTGCAAGTGCAAGGCCAACCTGAGCTATACGGTGAGTTCAAGGCTGCCTGGGTAATATAGCAAGACTATCTCAAAAAAAAAAAAAAAAGCTTATTAAGGAAGACAAGCCATGTGATGATGCATTGATGCATGCCTATAATCTCAGAGCTCTGGGAGGCTAAGGTAAAAGGACTGCAAGTTTTAGCTCAGCCTAAGTAATATAAAGAGTTAGTGACCCTGTGTCAAAAATAAAGATGGTTAGATAGCTCAGTGTGAAGGCCCTGGGTTCAGTCACCAGTAACTATAAAAAAAAAAAAAAAGATGACAAGTGAAAGCGCTGACTTAGGGACACAAAGCACTACAGAGGATACTGAAGTTAGAGGCCTGGGCAAGGCCTACTACATGAGCCCCTCTGGAAGGCAACCAAAGAGCACAGGGCTGTGAGGTGGGAGTATCAACTTCTACCATCAGCTGACAAAGAGGAAGGGTGACAAGAAGGCAGGAGGACTCCTGAGAGGGCTGCCTTGAACGGGAACTCTCATTAGCAGTTGCCAGAGGGATTTTTTTTTTACAGAACCGGGGATTGAACTCAGGCCCTTGTGTTTGCCAGGGAAGCGCTTATTCCACTAAGCTATCTCTTCAGCCTGCCAGAAAGACTCATAATAAAGGCTGAGCTCTAGCCTCTGTCTTCGGCAAGGGTGGTCACTACTCAAGATGACTATGGCAAGAACAGTTTGAGGGTACTACACTGAAGGAACAAGAGAGTCCAGACATGGAATTACTAGCTGTGGTCCAGGTGGATGTTTCTGGGGGAGAGGAGACTCTTGTCAGGCCTACAGGCTAAGCAGGTAGTGAGGGATAGGTCCTTTGTAGCTACAGAGCAGAGCAACTGCCATGGAGCAAAATGTACAAGGATCAGGGCTGGGGAGATGACTTAGTAGAATAAGCACTTGCCTGGCAAGTGCAAGGACCTGGGATCCCAGCATGGGCAGGGCTAAACACAGCACTGGACAAAGATCTGCCTCAGGAACTCCTGGGATTGCCAAGTGCTGACTACAACCTATAAGGAACCAGC
>NDGN011435616.1:0-21163 GCA_002564285.1 Tympanoctomys barrerae
GCTCTGCCAAAATGGAGATAGTCGCTCTTCTTTCAAGGAGAGCTGCTCAGGTGGTCCTCCACAAGGTCCGATGTGAACTTCACCTGCTGCCCTGCTGGGGCCATCCTTGCACCCTAGTACAGCTCCTCTTCCCTGCGTGACCCCAACCTCCACCCTGCAGCCAACAGCCACAATTCCCAGGCAGTGGTGTAACAGCAAGGGATCGCCTCACTCTCCATATTTACTAATCTAGGAAAAGTAGGGCATGTGAGCCCTGTGAGAATCTGAGAGCCATGAAGAAATGGGGAGAGCAGAATCCCATGCTGCTCTTTTTTCTCCTAAAAGCCTCCTTCTAGCCTCTGGAGCTTTTCTCTTCTTACTCTTGGATTTATCCTTCTTCCTGGGACCAACACTTCACTGGACTTTAGCTACCATTTAATCTCTTCCTGTTCTCTGCCCGCCTCTGCCCCTGTGGGTCCGCAAGGTGCTCTTTCTCATCTCCCACACAGCTCAAGTGTTTCTCGGATTTTTAAATTTGATCTCTTATTCTGTCATCTGATAACTTTTAATCTTTTCCATAATAACAACAGAGCCTCAGAGGGGGCCGTGCGTGGCAGAGCAGCTAAGAGAAAGGGCACAGTGTAGTGTCTCCCATGGGCAGGGCCCTTCACCGCCCTTCCCGCGCTTTCTCCTGTGGATCAGACGTGGCCATGCAGAGGAGCCCTCCCCCGCCTTCCCCGGCTTTGCTGTCCTTCAGCTCCACTGGCTGACATCAACAGGAGCATCAAGCCATCCGGTGCTCCCCAGCTTCTTGTCCTCTCCTGCCCTTTTCCAAGAAGCAACCACAGGCCCTGGAGTTGAACACACAGAGTCTCCGCATCTTGCTTTATCCAGCCCACCCCCAAGGTCCACCCTTTGCAAAGCCTGTCACTGGGAAGCCCCATCCTGATGCCTCCCAGAATGAGCCTCTTGCTCCTTGGTTCCCAATATTTGGTGCCTTCGAGAAAAGATTTCAGGCAGACACACAGGCAGCGATGCAGAAGTACCGGCGGCCCTGATCATGAAGCAGGTCTAGACGGCCTCTCTGTCAAGCAAGAAGGTGGGCAGTGTCACAAGGACTTGGGAGCTCCGTGTGAGCTTGGCTATCTTTTCCTACACACAGGAGGTCCTCCTGGAGTTCAGGAAGCGATGGTGTTCCCCCATCAGCGTTTTCCTTAGAGGTTACTCTGGAATGTCGATATCGCAAATCAGGTCTCAGCCCAAGGAGGAGGTGTGTCTCCAGTGAGTGTTTGTCTTTCTGTTATCTTTGGGCGTAGGCGTAGCCCCCAGGGGTACTATGGGTGTTGCTTCGGAAGCTGACCCCCAGGGGGCCAGGTCTGGGAAGGACCATGTACAGCATGCAACCTGGTCAGACCGCTGGGCTCTGTGGGATCATTTTGGGTCTGAGACCCAGAAAACGATCATAAATGTATTACACACTCTTAGGCAAAATTGGACATAAGTGGGCTCCTCAGGAGGGCAGGCTTTATTGGGGTTAAAACCTGAGAGGGTCCGCTGGCCAGCAAACACTGGAGTGGCAGCTCTCTTACGGGATGAAGGGTTTAGGTGAGCTTTGAAGGAGGAGACTGTGACTCTTTCGAGTTAAAATTGTTTTGTAACCTTTGACCCCTGAGCCCTTGTACCTACGTGTTTATCTTCTAGGGCTCATCACTTTAAGAATCTTGGTCATCTCCTGGGGATGGTAGTTCTGCCTCCCTCAGTCTCCACTCTTAATGTGGGCCTATGAATCTTGAGGCTTGAACTAGTCATGACCTGCCAAGATAGGAATTCTCTGGCTGCCTCACACACTGAGGTATCTGCATTTAGTTATAATTGTACAGAAAATGAAGCTTTCTTTATGTAGCTATAACTCATAGAATACACTATTTTTAGACCCTTTCTTTGTCCCTCAGGCCTGCTAATGTATCACTACCTGCCTAACACTTCTAATCAAAGATTTGAAAACCACAAGGCTACTGGTAGTGCACACCTGTAATCCCAGCACTAGGGAGGCTGAGGCAGGAGAAGCCCTGTGAGTTTGAGGCCAGTCTGTACTACATAGTGACACTCTGCCTCAACAAACAAGAACCCCTCCAAGCCCATGCTATTTAGCTGGTACCTCTGAGTTTAGATGACAAACACAGCCAAAGGTGTTAGAGCGTTAATGTTCTTCCCTCTCTTCCCACTCGAGGTCTTCTGCCAACAGTCATGATGGCTACAAAGGCAGAAAACAGTCCCCTGCCTCCCCCACAGCTATCCCAGACCAAAGCATTGTCTGTCACACTTTCTAGTGTCCTGGGGTCTCCTTCAAGGGCTCTCAGGCTTCCGGAAGTATTTCCAAGGATTCTAGAGAGGTGGTCTGAGACTGCCGTTTAGAGGCTCAAGATTCCATGTGGACGCCAAGGCATTCCTTGTGGGATCTGTAGGGCACATCAAGGGTCCCACAGCTTGCACTTGCTGGGAGAAGTCCTCAGCTTGTCGTGTGGGCTGTGTGGAGGCTCCAGGCCGACGCTCACAAGAGTGGCATCCCAAGGATTCAGGGACAGCAGGTTATCTACAATCAGGAGGCTTCTGGGGGTGCTTCCATGAGCCACCCCTTTTGTTTCACTCAGCAAACATCCAGACATGCTACATCCTTGGCTTCGGACACAGGCCACTGACCTCCCATGACCCACGAACGGTGGCTCCTGGTGCTCCTACGAATGCGGCAGCCACACCTTGCTTGTCTTCATCCCACACTGCCCCTCAGGGCCAGGATTGCCCCTCAATCCTTCATTCCAGCAATGAAGGGCTCCAGCAAGAGCCTGTGAAATTCAGGGCTAAGACAGGAGACAGTATCTCAGCTGAGGCCATGGGACTCAAAGAGAATTTTCCCTTCCAGGCAGCAAGGTGCCAGCCTGGCACTCCCCACGCTGCCTGCTGCACTGCTAACCAGAGCCGCTGTGCCTGGCCCAGAATGCTGTTTTTCCCTGCAGCCGCGCCCGCACAGTCTCCCTTCCCAGCACTCTGCTGTGACCCCTACCCACCGCCTTGATTGAGACCAATTGCTGCTTGAGGTCTTAGACTTGCGGCCTTTTGTTTCACAGGCAGTGTTGGGTCACTCCAGAGCTCCCCAGCCCCAGAGCATCCTTGAGTCCTATTGCCAAGTGGAAAGCCTGAACCTTCTGCCAGGGTTTCAGGAGGTCAAGCATGACCTCCTTTCTGGTGCAGGAGTTCTCCCTCATCTGAACCTGTCACCATCTACATGAACAGTCAGAAAAGTCCTATTTTCCAATCTTTCATGTACACCTGGTATGAAACTGAGTGAATCTTTCAAGTAAATCTGGCACCAGGCTGAGTGTTTTTTATTTATTTTTATTGTTTTCATTTTACATATTTGGTACACTAAGCAGCTCAGACTCATACTGATCCTCCTGTCTCAGCCTCCCCAGCACTAGCATTATAGGTGTGGATTGGGTGGCTGGCTCAGCACACCCAGGGGTGAGACCAGCTCAGCATGTGTGCTGGGGACTGAACCGTGGTCCCTGACTTTGCTTAACCAGGCACTTAGTTTGCTGTGCTATCTCGCCAGTCCGCGAGCGGGTTTTTGATAGGACTGTTACAGGGAGCTAAGACAGATACAACTTAATAGGCAGCCAAAGGGGGTCAAGCCTTAGAGAGTGTGTAGAGGATGAGTTGTGACAAACATGCAGCTGGACGGGAGCTCGAAGGAGCCAGGCCTTGGGAGGAGATGTGATGGCCAGACCCAGACACTTCCCCAGAGAGAAAGAGCAGTGGGGATCACGCTGTGGTCGGCACCCCGTGGAGGGCCGCCTGGACAGCGCCCTCCTGCCTGGCCTAGCTCCTGGCATCTACACACTTTCCACCGCCTTCACAGCCAGGAAGTTCATGGGGATGAAAACCCTCTTTGCTAAGGAGCATCTGGTGCCTCCACAGCCTCACATTGAGCACCGAGGCTGAACTCGCCCAGAGGAACAGCTAATGAAACTCCGCAGACACAGAATCCACTCGCCTGGCCCAGCACCCACATGAGCCTGTCCCATTATTTCCACTCTTCTTAGTGGAGGCAACAAGAAACACAGGTTCCCAGTAACTTGCTCAATGTTGCCTTGTTGCTTTGGGGACAAAAATTTCCTTTCACTCTTCCCACCCTGGCCCACGTAGGCAACCCCCTTCTGACTTGGCCTTCCCCCTGCTCCCCCTTTCCAAGCTGGAAGCCTTCTGACAACCTCTTTTCCCTTGGAGCTAAGGACCAAGGGGGAGGAAGGGCTGGTGTGGGCAGAGCCAGACCCAAGTCGGACAGCCCCAGGAGACTCAGTGGGGCCTGGGGCTTGGTGTAGACATGAGCCCTGGCCTGCTCTGCCCACCTCTCCCTTCACTTTTGATCAGTGTGTCTTCTATCACCGGCTCCTTTGCTTTGCTTCTGTTACCAGGTTTCCCCTACCACCCCGCAACCCATTACCTCTGTGGTAGATTGACAACTGGTGGTTAACTTGTTGCACCCAGCTGAACTTAACCAACCTGGTGCTGGGTGTGGGAGGTCCACCTGAGGATTGGTGTTTTGTTTTTTTTTAAGAGTACAAAATAGTATTAAAATATAAAAAGTAAATTACAAGTGATACAGAATTTCACTTAACAAAATAATATGAATTTTATAGTATTTGTTGTAATGCATAGTGTTGTCTTCCAACTAATTGTTCATATTACCAGATATATGCATGCAAAATTGGATGCAAAGAAAAAAAAAGGAATATATAAGAAATTAAGAAGAGAAAAAAGTACAAACAATTGAAAAAATGAGAGAAGACAAATTAAGCATTAACTGCTCCTTTCCTTTCCATAGACCAGCAGAAATCCACAGTATAGTTGTCCAAACCACCCTGCTTGCATAGATATATCCATTTCCATTCTCCTATCCTCTCCTTCTCTTCAATTCAGTAATTCCTTCCTATTCAATAGGTTTATTCCCTTTTCCCAGAATCTATTGTTCCCTTCAAATTTTATTTTCTCTTTCAGGTTCTCACACTAAGGAGACAATATGATGTTTGCACATGTGGGTCTGGTTTATTTCACGTAAGAAAACTGTCTTTTACTGATAAAAGCCTCAAATTTATCCTGTTTTATAGCTGAATAGTACTCCATCATGTAAAAATACTACATCTTCTTTATCTATTCCTCCCTTGATGGGCATTTGGGTGATTTCCAGGAGTTAGCTATGACAAATTGTGCTGCTATAAACATGGGTGCACATATATCGCTGTCGTTTGAGGTCTTCAGTTTTCTGGAAAAATACCCAGGAGGAGAACAGCTGTCTTGAATGGGATCTCCAGTCCTGGCTTTTGAAGGAATCTCCACACTGACTTCATGGTGGCTGTACCTGTCTGCACCACGTGAGCACTGTTGATGGCCGCATGAGAGGCAGAGCTGAGGGTGGACAAGGGAAGCTGCTAGGGAAGCTGCAGGGAGCTGCTGGTTTTCCTGGAGGAGCTTTTCATGCTGGTTTACCTGGAAAACTTGACTGTTCTTGTCAGAGGAGGAGCTTGGGACTGCGTTGTTACTGAGAATGGCCATGGTTCACTTTGCAGGAGCTCCGGTCCTCATCTTGAGCATCCCTTCCTGGCTCGCAAGGGAAGACGGTGCACTGCCCAGTCTCCTGCAGAGGCTGGTCACGTTGGCTCTCCCGAGGGGAACTCCACTGTCCTCATCCTCGGGGGAGCTCAGGACCTTACCGTCACTGAGGACGGCTGTGGTACTTTTTGGGAGAGCTCCGTTTCTTACTTTCAGCACTGCCTCCTGGCTCCAGTGTAGATCCCCTACATCCTGCTGGTACAGACTTTCCAGCTTCCATTGCTGACCTGTGGGCCTTTCCACTGCAGATCTGTGAGGCTCTTCATGGGTGCTAGACCTCCAGCAGGACTTGTTGGGGTGGGGCATTGTAATGGGCTCTGGCTCCTCAGCTGGACCCATGCAGGACATTATCATGGGATTTAGGTCCTCAGCTGGATTATTTGGTCCTTTGGTCAGATTTCCTGCATCCTTTTTGTATTGACTATTTGCATGACTATTATAAAACAATCTTATAATTGTATTGTATTGTTCCTCTTGCAAAACCCCAAACTACAACCTCCTCCCTAGCCCTGTCCCTTATGAACTTATTGGTCAGGTCTTATATAATCTCTAGTCAAATTTGTCTCTTCTTGATTGACAGCTATCAAACTAAGGTGGTGGTCCTAGCTCAAGATCAGAACCTTCCGTGTTCATAGCTAGACAAGAAATCCTTGGAGCAAGAACTCAGATCCCTTGAAATGTTAAAATGATATCACTCTGAGAGAAGCTGTCTCTTCCCCTCTGTCCTCCTGTGTTCCCATGTTCTGCTGAAGTTCTGATCTTCCCATCTGCTCACAGTCACCTCCCAGGGTCTGACTCGCCTGAACGCGTGTCTTTGCCAGTGAGCAGCCTCCTTAGTCTCCCCATAGGTAGGACCAACACCTCCATCCTGAAGCCTTAGAAGACAGAATGTCCTTCTTCTATACCCCTTAAAACTTTGGGGGACCAGGGCTCTCAGGGAGAGACAGTATGAGCAATGGGGCTGGTGAAGTCACTTCCTGCTGTCCATTACATTTAGAAAGGACTCTAAGGTTATTCTAAGCATTAGTGAGTACTAGGAGAGCTAGAAGTAAAATAACAAAAACTCAGGAGACCCCAGTTCTGAGACACACGCTGGACAATACTGCCCACTTTCTGCTCCCCAGCACTTTCTTGGTCTGTGTTGTACCTGTTTTTGGCCCAGACTGGCCTTGAGCACAACTTCTTGTGCTCTTTACTGACTGTCGCTGCTTACTGCTCACTACAGGGCACACACTTGGCAGTCCTTTCGCTGCCAGACCCGGAACCTGGATTGTCAGCTTGCCCCTCTGCAGCTTTCTCGGCTTAGTGGCCCACGTCTCAAGTGACTTGGATCCCTCGAGAGCACTTCTTCTGGGGCTTCCCAGCAGCAGGCAGAAAAGCCAGAGAAAGCCAAGTTGTGGAGCAGCCCCAGGGCCCACCCTCCCATCCCCGTCTAATCTGTGCATAAACCTGAGCTATTTGTCTCCCCAAATTGGAGAATGCAGTTTAGGATAAGAGAAGAAATTTAGGAGGGTGCTTATTAGAAATATAAAGAAAGGGGCCGGGGAGATGGCTCAGTGGAATAAGCGCTTCCCTGGCAAGCGCAAGGGCCTGAGTTCAATCCCCGGTTCCGGAAAGAAAAAAAAAAAAAAAAAAAAGAAATATTAAGAAAAAGCTCTTGTTAATACCCAGCTCTTTCCTCAAGGCAGAGGGGAAAGAGGTCCAACGCACTTTCTTTGACTTGGCCTTCTGTCTTAGTTACTTTCCTCTCATTGCTGGGACAAAATACCTGACATCCAGCATTGAAGAAGGAAAGGTTTATTGAGCTCACAGTCTGTGGAAGTTTCAGTCCATACCCGACTGCCTCCAGGGCAGGGTGGCACATGGCAGAGGCGCAGCAGCTCATGGCGGAGGACAACAGCACAGGCGGCAGAAGGGAGAAGGGAGGAGCATGGGCCGGGAGCTTGGCAGTCTGAGTGTCTGCCTGGCAAGCACAAGGACCGGGGTTCAATGCTCTGTGGTGCCAGCCCCACCAGTCCTGCGCCAAGCTGTCCACTGAAGCCGGGCATGGTGGTGGCACACGCCTGTAAATCCCAGCACTGGAGAAACTGAGACAGGAGGTTCACTAAGAGTCTGAGCTGTGTAGGGAGACCCTGTACCAAGTATATAAATAAAAGATGAGCTAGTGCTGCTAGCAAGCCTCTCGTCCTCCCTTATATTGCATTCAGGCTATCCACCCCAGGGCTGGGGTAGCACTCACACTCATAATCCCAGCATTGGATTATGAGTTAATCACAAACTCTAGAAGCCCACCCAGGACTACATGAGGCTTTAGGGGGACAACTAGACACAAACCATAGCACCTTCTATACATAGGCTGGAATAGGAGGCTTGCTTCAAAGAAAATGGGTCAGAAAGAAACTAGTTGTCTTGCATTTCTGCATTTCCAGGTCAAGTGTAGGTCTGGTGTAGAAGCTGTCTTCTAACTTTCCACATCTTCCTGGCTGGGGGCGGGGGTCTTTATCTGCTTTTTCGTTGGAGTTTTTATCCTTCCTCCGTGTGTTCACCTTTGTATCTCTATGCTTAACCAACTGCTTGAGTCAGTTTCTAATAGTGGGCTACTTTCTTTCACCTGTTCTGCCATGTGTCGGCCTCTGTCTGCCTACTTGCAGTTAGTGAATGTGTGCCCTGAGAGTGGCACTGCAGGGGCCCAGTCAAAGGCGCTGTCCCCTGACTGGCAAGACTCCACTTGAAAGCGGGAGGTGCCTCATTCAGATAGCTGCAGAGTGAGGATGTAGAGAGGCTGTCCCCAAGCCACCAAGGAGCAGGTCTGGCCAAGAGGGAGATAAGCCCAAAGAAAGTGGGAAAGGTGGCAGTAACACTGCCTAGAAAAGCGCCCTCTGTGGGCAAATGGGGAGCTCACCACTGCTGAAGCGCTGGGGCGCTGGGGCCCCCCATTCGTGGGAGAAGGGTTGAGGCAAGAGCTCCTCGTGGGGTCACAGCCTGGGGAGGAGGAGACAGGGACACACAGGGGACATGGTGGCAGGACTTCAGGCAGACGTCCCAGATGCACTAGGCCTCCTGATGGGACCCTCTTGCTATGGAGGAAGTGGGATTTGCGCTGGGCAGAAAACCACGTCTTCAGTGGGAGGAAGTCAGCTCAGCTTTAGAGTGGGATGCCACATTTCAGAGGCAGGCCAGAGCGTGAGTGAGACTGCCCGTGTCCTGGGCGCTGAGGAATCCCAGCTGTGCTCGGACTCCCTCAGAGGCCCACGACTCAGGACTCAGCATACCAGCAGGGGTCCTGGAAGACCCTGAGGTCTTCCTCAGGGTGTGCAGCGGGCTCTCTGCAGAGCAAGCACCTTCGCTCTGGTCTCACGCTAGAGTCCACTGGAAGAGTTAGGGACAAGGCTGAGGGCAAGACACGGGCTCCTGCGCTAGGCGGCAGCAGGAAGCAGGGGCAGGGTCCCGACTGCAGCTGTGGCAGGCGCCCGGGTGGCTTGTAGGCCATGCAGGCCTTGCTGTTCGTTCACAGAGATGCCATCAGAGGCTCTGAGAGCCTGCCTGGTGTTACCTATAGGCCTTGAGGTGGGAGAGATCCAGCGTCTACACTCTCCCACGTTAGTCTGGTATCTGGTTTTACACTTGGCACTGAACAGAAAAGCAGGCCAAGGAACAAAGAGAACAGAGAATTGAGTGTGTGTGTGTGTGTGTGTGTGTGTGTGTGTGTGTGTGTGAGATGCCCTTAGTGACAGTGCAGTCCGCTCCCAATTCACTCTACATCTGATTTTCTTACACACAAGTGCAAGGAGATCATCCGGGGAAGCCAGTGAGTCTCGGATTCCTCCTCCTCCCCCACCAGGGCCAGAAGCCTCTTGCTCACCCTTTCCACACCGTCCCCAAGGTGCCCCTCTCTGTGACAGCTCTGGGAAAACGAGACTTGGAGGCTGAAGGAGCTTCCTCAAGACCAGACACGCTTTTCTGTGTGTGTTCTGTATCACTGAAAGCATGTTTTCATTAAAAACTCATAGTTAATAGCCTCATGAAGGAACTCCTACTAAGCACCGTGGAATAGAGAGGCCATGTGCTTCTGTGTGCTTCTGTAATTTTTACTCTTTTTTTTGAACTGGGAATCAAACTCAGGACCTCAAGATTGCCAGGCAGGTGCTGTGCTATTGAACTACGTCCCTGGCCCTTGTACTTTTATAAATTTTAAAGTTAGTGTTTTGGAAAATCCAAGAAATGGGAAACACCACAGAAGACAGCTCTGCAAACTCATAGCCAAGGCTGAGCAAAGGAAGAGAGGTGCATTCTTTGTATACTGCTTGTGATATGAAGCAGGCCAATGTCACAGAGCAAGACAAAGTCATTGTCATTCTTGTGTCACCTTCTTATCTTAACTTCCAAGACAAAGAGACCTGTGTTCCCCAGGTGTTAGGATGCTGTAAAACTTGTTTACTGCCCACACTTGTCATTTTTATCACTCCCAGCTCTGGACACTGCCTGGCTCAGAGGGGAAATGTCCAAGGTGGACAGCTCAGGCCATGAACCTCCTCACTAAGGAAAGCACAAGGCTGCATGCCTGAGCAAGGGCTGTCAGGTAAGGAAAGACTTCTGGTCAGAGGTTTGACTTTTAAAAATCAAAAAGCTTGACATTAGAACATATCATATGAAATATTAAAGAATTTAAAGGTGGGTAAAGGAAAAAAACCATTTTGCCAGGCAGGTGGCATGCACCTGTAGTTCTAGCACTCTGGAGGCTGAGGCATGAGTTCAAGGCCAGTCTGGGCTACATAGTGAACTTGAGGCCAGCCTGAACCGCAGGGTGACAGTGTCTCAAATAAAAATAAAAATAAAAACCAGCAAAATGATTCATCAGAAAAACTTTCCTTCATCTAGGATATAAAATTCATAGCATTCAGCACCAAGATGAGTGAATAGTTAGCAATAACTGCGCTCAACAGAAAGGCCACAGCTAATCTGTAGCAAATAGGGAAGAGAAACACAGGCCCACGGACGGGCAGCAAGGTGCATGAATACACCAGAGCCAAAGTTCCCAACCCAAGCGGGTTCCGCCAAAGCTGAGAGTATGCGCAGAGAGATGATTTTGGGGAGACCCATAGCCACAGCAGCGAGGCTCATCAGGGCAGACTCCAAAGGTGGGGCAGGGCGTTCATTCTGAGGCTCCTCTGTGGCAGCCTCCTCTTTGCGGGGTGCCATTGGGCACAGGTGACACTGAGCCTCCATTCGACTGTTAAAGTTGACTGTTGGTTGCCATGTGGTGCCCAGCAGGGTGGGGGCGGGGGAGGGCTGGGGCCTCAGTGCCCACCCTCAGCCCCCAGGTTTGTGGCAGGAGGTGTCATCTGCAGGGAGGCAGTGTGTCCCCACCTGTCTTCTGTGTGTCCTTTTCTCTCCTCCCACCCTCCTGGGGTCCACCCAAGCTATAGAAAATGTAAAATCTTTGGGGAGTGGATATATGGTTCAACGCAACCGTTACCTTAAAGGTACCTGATGCTGTCTAGAAACTCAAGCCACCAATTTTTTTTCTGAACTGTTTTAGCCCACTCTGTGTTGTAGTCTGTATCTACTGTATTATCACAGACTTTTTGGATTGCATAATTTTTATCAGCCACCTGATTTATGAGATCTACTGGAACTTATGTTTCCTTGGCTATGCCATCTCTCATGGCTTGGTGAGAAATAGATGGCAAATTATCTGACCCACAAACTTATCATCTTCTTGTTCAATTCAGTAAGGGAAGAATTTATCCTGGAGTTATTTGGCAATGCAGGTAACTCTTGCAATGCAAAAGACAGCCATAAATAAGAGTTCTAATCCTAAAAACCACTGTACAACAAGGCCATCTGCCATAGCAGATGGTTTTAAACTTGAAGTATGGAACCCGCTTGTACTAGAACAAGTTTTCAGTCCAAGTCTGAAGTGGTCAGATTTAGCACAGTCCCCAAGCAATGGAGCACAGTGTCCTCTTCCACAGAGATTTGGGCTGGGCTGCACTGCTTCCCCCATTGTAAACAAGTTTCCAACTGGTCCATCGTGCTGGGAGGTGTTTCTAATCATTTCCATCAGCAATGGATCTTTGGACTTCAAGGCCCTCTCTACGAACAGCTTCAGCTCATTTTCACAGATCAGCGACCCTTCCTCTTATTATCAGCAAGGTTAATACAGAAAGAAATGTGCTCCAGGTGACTCCACTCATGCGGCGAGCACTCAAGAGACCATCCTCGTTGCCTGGGGTATACGGTCAGGGTGCAGACCTGGATTTAGAGTGACTGCTGTGCGTATGCAGGAAGGCATATGGATCGCTATTTGTAGGATTCATTGGGAAGGAATCCAGCTCACACCACCTTATCCCTCAGTCCTTCGTCAAAGGACCAGGCAGTTGGGGACCGTTACTGTGGGTGGAGCCTTGGCTTTGGCAGTTGGGGAAATTAACGGCAGGAGGAGCCTCTGGCCAGTCTCTGTCAGTCTCAGGCTCCCTGGAATATCTTTAAAAATATCTTTACAAATCCATTACATTGTGGAAAATGCAGGTGATAAAAAGGGAAATGGAAAACATCAGTCACCCACTGCCACCATCTGGGCATCTTGGTCGCTTTTCCACCCTCAGGAGTCTGGCCTCAAAAAGGACATGGCACTCCCAGGCCACCGGGACAGCTGATGTGAGCCTCAGTCCTGGTGCAAGGGGCTGGGGTCGCTGCCTCTTTCAGTGGCCCTGACGTGCGGCTGACCATGGAGCTCACAGCCCCTTGGTGTGGGCTGCCCATGGGTGCCTCTAGCCTGTCCCTGCGCGGTTCCTCCACCCAGACTCTGTCCCTGGGAGCACATTGCAGCCACCAGGATCTGAGGCCACTGCACAATCAAGTTCTCAGTTGCCATAGGATGTGAATGTTTAAAAATTAAGACTATTTTAGATTACCAGATGTTGACAAGCAAAATCAGAAAAAAAAAAAAAAAGGAAAAGAAATAACTGAAGCATTAACTGTTCCTGTCAGTAGAGCAGGAGATATTAGTAGTACAATTATCCAAGTGTAATCTTTCCCCCTTCTTTTTCTTAACTCCTTTTCTTCATCCCAGTTTTTCCTTTCCATTGAACAGATTTTTTCCCTTTTACGGCATCCGTTGTATCTTTCTGATTTTACTCTTTGAAATTCTTACACTAGACAATACGATTTGCACATGCAGGTCTGATTTATTTTGCTTACCAGTATGGTCTCTACTTGCATCCATTTACCTAAACAACTCATTTAAAGATAGTATTATGTAGTATAACAACTATTGTCGAATTCCTATTATTTTGTTTAGTGAAATTCTGTATTTCTATTTTTTTTCATTTGCCATTTTGTATTCTCTTTTAAAAATTAGGTAATTTTAAGTAAACTTGTCTCAAACACCAAAATAAATAAGTGAATGAATGAATGTGATTGAAGTACTCAAAAGGACCAGCCATAGAAACTTGGTAATTCTAATCTAAGTAATATGCGGGTACTTATTGATATGCCTGTAATCAATGGAAAAAACAGCTTTTAAAGATAGAATTTATTAAATAAACTGTAAACAGAAAACCACCAAGTCAGACAACCATGCTGGAGGGCAGACAAAAGGGGACGGGGCGGGATCCTGGGGGCAGCCAGGAGCTCCTAGCTGGCCCCCCAGGCGCCTGCTGTGGTGGGGGCGGGGCAGGGAGCTGGCCGTTGGCCGTTGGTCTGGCCCCTGCTGAGGCCCTGAGACCCTAAGAGCCCTCCAGGGCCCCTGGCGACCTTGGCCACCTGCACCTGCCCTCCTCACCCACACTGCGGGGTAGCAAGCCACGGCTTTATAGGGCGGGGAATGCCAAGCTCTGCGCTCCTGCGGAAAGCTGGCCGTAGAGCAGCACCAGCGTGACGGGGATGAGAGCGTCTTAAGGAGCGCGGGGTTGGTCTTCAGGATGGGTCGGCTCAGAACTGCTCGGGCCTTGTTCAGTGTGACTTATGTGGTGGTCTTACAGGGAACTGTGGAGAAGCTGCAGCCCTACCACGGAGAATACGAAGTGGGGTGATAGGGTGTGTGCCCACACCTGCAAATTGTGAGCGGGAGCGGCCAACCCTGAGGGGAGCCTCTTCAGCCCAGGGCTTGAGGATTTTCACAGAGCTCTAATAAGAGAGCTGACATGTTTCCTCCCTGTTAGGTGAGAGCCCTGGGACTCCAATCATCAGTTTAGCGAAGCCCAGAAGTTTAGGGTCTCACTAACTGCAGCCCCGCGCAGTTTACAATCTGCCAAGCCAAACAGGCCTGGGATGTCTGCCACTAAGACATACCTGTTTTCCTTCTGTTTCTTTTTCTAGTGAAGCCCTTTGATGATCCAACGATGTATTTTTTCCCATTTTCCATTCTAGACAGGAAAAAGTAATTACCCAAAGGACTTTTAAAATCTCCTTGATGTCATAGTATATTATGAGCTTCAAGGGATTAAATAAAAGAACACTGTCCTCAGGAATTACCCTCCCTGATGGGAGGTTTCCCTGCCATCCCTAATTGTAGGCTCAGCTAGGGGTCGGGCTGCACAAAGCTCTGAGGTTTGTGAATGAAACAAACATTTGTAGTGGTCACAAGGTGATTCCTAAAATACCAGACCAAACCTGGGTGTGGACCTGCCGGAGTCACTGGGCACTAGAGAAGGACGTGTTCTCCCTGGGGCCTGAGCTGGGTGTAAGGAAAAGTCTGAAGGACATCTTCGCCTGAGTTCTAACCGGTCCCCACCGGTTCCTGTTTATAGAACCCACCATCCCAGGGCAACAGGCCCTCATCTCTAGAACATTATTGAAACATGAACCTTACGCACGCATGAAGCAGACCAGTGAGTTCAGACTAAGATAGATGACAGGATGCTAGGACAGTTTCTAGCTTTCTCCTTCTCTGCTACCCCTTAGAAGCCCCTTACACTGTAAGAGAGCTGCTGTTCTGGTGCTTCAGAGTGGGCAACCCCTTCTTGAGTCTTTTATCTCAGTGAATCCCATTCTCCCTGCAAGTATCTCCCCTCCCCACTTCCTTTTTATTACTTACTCCGGGAAAGCGCAGTCAATTCCTGGTACAAAGGAGCAGGGGATGCTGAGAAGGGCGACCTACCCACAGGGTCCCATGTGAGTACATTTTTCAGCTCATCTTAAACAAGGTCAAGTAAGAGCCCCATGCATGGCGGGGCAAAGACAGAAGACTCACCACAGAGTTGGAACCCAAAGCAAAGGTGTGTGGGGCATCCTGGGTAGTCATCCTTGACCTGAAAGGAATGGCCATGCCTTGGAAGAAAAATAGTACCTCCTCCTCTCTCCTGACTTCATCTGTTTTAAATTGCCCCGGAAGACACAAGTGGTGTCGCAGATGTAATGAAAGTGCAGCTCAGATGCACGTTTAAGGGGTGCTAAGAACTCAGGAATTGATCTTAGGCAGACTGAGTACGCTTCAGGGGATGTGGTTCCAGCACGGGTGTGAGAGCAAGCATCCCAGTTTGGGGGCCGTAACGCGCTGTTCATGTGAGCAGGGGGCAGCCGCGATTAAACAGCCTCTCCACGGTGTCATTAGACCCTGCATAGTTTCAGACATTCACGTTTGGGAAAGGGGAAGCCCTCTTCAGTGATTTGCTGGCTTTATCTCGTAGCTCTCCGTTCTGGTATCAGGCTGAGCCTGGTACGTGCTGTTTGTCCTCACTCGCTGAGCCCCTGAGCTCTCTGCCACTAGACTATGTGGTAAGGCATGCTGCGCTCTAGTGGGACCCTGGGGTGGAATTTAAGTGGCCTCAGTGCTGTCCTGGAGAGGAGACGAGGAGACCAAGAACTTTTGAACCCAGGGTAGAGCAGGGAAGAGGGAGCATACTGTAGCACCCAGCTTTGTGAGAGGTTGGATGATCAGAAAGTGGGCCAGAGAGTGCAAGTGTGGCAGAAGCGGTCTGAAAGGGCTATGCTCCAGCTAGAACTGCTGCTGAGCTGTCACTCAGAACAGAAGCTGGGCCACTTGTTTGATCCGTGGGCCGCCGGAAGCAGAGCCCGTTTTCCCCTATCTGCTGTGAAGCTGTAGACTCTGGACAGTGTCTGTTCCTAGGTTGATGGTAAACGGCAAAGCCTTGGGAAATAATTCTGAAGAAGCCAGACAATAAATTAGCAGTAAATGGAGGTTTACTGCTCTTCTCTGTGGGGCAGGCAAGGCAAGGAGGACGTGAATTGTAGATGCCTTTTTGCCTCTTGGGGTGGTTAGAGGATTCTGTTCTTAGCTGGCACCACTACTCTTTCAGGTCTGTCCGACTCATGCCAGAAAGAACAACAGCAGCAAAAATAGACAAGGAAGAAAAGGGATGAAAAAGGAGACCAACCTCAGCGATGAAATTATAGAAATTAAAAAGTAGCAGAGAAATGGAACATTTGGGAAAAGACAAAGAAGAAAAGCTGGCTGAGCCGTCATAGATGCCAGGGATAAAATGTCTTTCCCTCTCTTTTCTTCCCCACAAGCTGTCGGCTGTGGGCTAGGTACCAGTTAGGTGCTATTGTGCAAGGCGGACACTCCATCACTGCTCCGCGAGACAGCTTGCTCAGCAGGTGGAGGGGAGGCCGCAGGGCGTGGGGTGAGCAGTGCCCAGCTCAGGCGGCCCTTCCGTGCCTAGGTAAGGGCAAGGCGGATACACATGGAGGCTCGCTGGCACGTCCTCGCTGTCTCAACTTCTCATAGGCAAACTGTGGACCCCAGACCATGCATGAGGCTGAAGGCTCAGCCACCTTGTGGCTTCTCTGTGTGGCAGTTGGCGCGACACTGTTAGCACCAAGCAAGGGTCTGAAGTGAGTCAGGCTGGGAAGCTTCCTGTTGGTGTCACGCCCACAGCCATGGTGGCACTCCGCTTTCCCCCAGTGCTAAGTGCCACTTTGACTACCTTGACAAATCATCCTGCAGCATCTTACCTTGGGCTCTTCTGTCCCTTAGTATATGAGGAAAAGGAAGCCAAGAGAAACTTGAAAATGCAGCAAGAAAAAGAAGCAGTACTCTTATACCCTAATGGCAAAGGGGGAAAAACTGTCATTTATTAAATTGGTCACCAAGCTGCTGGAGCATGGAGACCACAGAGATGCTTTTTTGTAGGAGAAGCGGTGGGGCGTCCAAAAGCCTGCTAGGTCCTCAGTCCTTGAGGAAAAGCCTCCTGGAGAGGGACACCACTGTGCAGGTTTTATGGGAAAGCCTCTCGCAAGGGCAGACGCTTCCCACAATGGGAGCCTTCCGATGAGTCGTGGCTTATTAGGTTTGTTGGTGTCGCTCAGACATTGAAGAACAGTTGTGGGCTTCTGAAGCTGGGGGAACTAACATTAGATTAAAAAGGGCCTGCGAACCCTTTCCCACATGGATAGTGGTGTCTGCTCTTGTTGACACCAACCAGGGGAGGCTTGAGGTTGCCCGGCCAGAGTCCAAAAGCAGCGGGTACTAAGGCCTTGGCTGGAGAGGTGCGCTATCCACAAAATCAAAGCCAGGAAAAGCACACGGGCGCTGCTGCTCTCATCTGACCCGTCACTTTGAAGAGTGCTTGGTGGTATGGTTCTATAATAAGGGGCAGCTCTCTCTTTACTAAGAAACTGCTTCATCATATTTTTTCCTCTTTTGCGGTGCCATTCAAACTGCAAACTACAGTGGCCACAGTTCTTGGGCAGTGTTTAATTTCTGCTTATCTAACCCAGCTCTGCCATCTAAGAAATGATGGCATAAAGTCATGGCGATTTTCTGTCTTCGATCCTTTGAGCAGCCAAAGGAAGAATTCTGGGTTACCAAGAATATGGCCTGAAATGCTCTGGGGATTGCGAAATCGCTGGCATATGAGTTGTTGGAGACCCTCACCCTGCCTCTCCTCCTCCTCCTGCAGATGTTTATGAAATTTTGATAATTTCTTGACATCTTTTATAAAGCTGGAACTTTGCTTTCTAGTTCTCATTTTCCCTTTGGGGTACAGATTCTGCCTATTTCTTTGATGCTTTGGGTTCTCCTTCCAGTTAACTTTCAGCTATTCTTTGGGAAATGTCCAAATGATTCCCAGTCATCACGAAAGCCAAAGTCCACCATACCAAAGACAAAGCCCATGTATGCTGCTCCCGAGGACACCAGGTTTTGTGTCATTCTGCTGTTCTTTAAATGTGTTTGGACTCTGGCCCTCTAGGTCTGCGGTTCCTGTGACATTCCTTCTGGTATTCTTGCTGGTAGCGATCCTTGACAGCGTGGCCGAGAACAGCATGATGGGCTTCAATCTGCCACATTCAGTCTTCCCCAGGGTCAAATCCCATGGAAAGGGCTTGACACTGAATTTCCCTTGAGTGACTTGCCAGGATCCTGATTCCTAGGCCAAAAATATTAACATCAAAGATATTTTGAGCAGAGAACAGAGAGCTTGTGAACAAAGAATCCTGATTTTTATTATTATTATTATTATTATTATTATTATTAGCCATGTGAGCTCTGACAAATCTGCAGATTTCTCTGGGTCTTGGTTTCACTGCAGGTAAAACTGGAATATTGACACTGGCATGGCTTGTGTCTAATGTCCCCTGAAGCCTCCTGGGGTCATAGGTGGGGCTTTTCAGAGCTGGCTGGCTCTAGGGTGTGTGGGGCTGGGATTAAGGCTGCCCCACCCTGGGGGTGAGTGCTACCAATCCTAAGGCTTGGTAGCCTGGATAAGATACAAGGAACAGAAAGAGGGTCACTGCTGGTCACTTGTAGCTCGCTCTCTTGCTGCCTTCTGCCTATCATGAGCTGTTCGTCCTCTGCGATGCCCCCTTGCCTTCCTCCCTGCTTTGGATCCAGCCAGCCATGAACTGAGCCTCCACAAACCGGGAGCCAGATAAACCTTTTACCTTTAACTTGGGGCCTGGGCTATTTTACAGTGAGAAAAGTAACCAAGACAAGCACTTACCTCAGTGTCATTGAGAGGATTGATCATACACCATAATCAGCTGCACTATATAAATGATTGCATCAAAAGCCAGTTCTTTTTGGCCATAGCCACAAAGCAGGTAGGGCTGCCACCTTTGTCAACAGATGGAGAGTTTTCATTGTTATATATTGCAGGTCAAATCATCAGAGCAAAGTTTTATGTTTGTATGTAAATATTGGTATGTGGAAAGATATCATAGTTTTTATCAACTCCCTAAAGGGATTGTTGACCCCAGCATGTTGAAAGCCAGTTGAAAAGCTGGATTTAGGAATAAATTGCCTTCAGAGGGGAAAACTGCTTCAGAGGGAGGGAAATTCTTAATGTGGTAGGATGGCTGTCGGGGGATTGTTCAGAATGAAACTGAAAATTCCAGACACAGTGGTAGTGGGTAGCCCATAGCTAACGCAAATGACTGCTATAGGCAAAGGGTCAGAAGGTAAACTAGTGCCTGTACAGCCTGAGAAGAGTCCTCATAGGGTCTGTTACCTTACTGGTAGTCAGGACCACGACCTTGATGGTCTCTGAACTACCACCACCCCCAAAAAAGGCCGTTTGGGATTCCCTAGGAAAGGAAGATCAGAGCTGGACTTGGAGGAGCAATGTTGTGCAAAAATGATTCACGCTTTGAGAAAAAAGGGGAAGGGGGGCTCAGCATGTGTGTAGAGGGCAGAGCATCCAGCCGGCTTGGTCCTGGAAGATGGGGACCGGGACCCACCTGAGCACTGGAGAATCAGCTCCACATTCCATCCCCCCCAAAGGACACAGGTGTCCTCCAGGGCAAGGATGCCAGCTGCACCAAGGAGCTTGTGTTAGAGGAATCGCTCTTCTCAGTAGAGGACAGGCTTTATAGGGGACCAGCGAACTCCAGAGTGGTGGCCTTCCTAGGAGCCGAGGGGCTTTAAGGGGCTGGTAAGGAGACAATGCCCCTAGGGTGGGATGGAGCTGTCTCTGAGGCCCGTGAGGTGACTGCTTGGGCCCACCGCTCTGATAGCCTCGAGCAAGTCCAAGTGGCCGCACTCTGCCTCCCTGGTGTCTGACTCTTCACAAGGACCCATACCTCCTGAGGCTTGAGTTATCCCTGGCCTGGCTAGGATGGCAGTAGTAGAATTCCTTCATTTGCAACTGTATGGTTGGACAAGGGCAAATGGGTATCGTGTTTTTTTCCTGGATATTTCCAGCTGATCAGGGGCAGGAATGGGGAACCCTGGAGATTGAAGGACTGCTTTGACATGGCCCTGACTAAGTGCTTGGTCCTGTAGTTCTGTTGGTGAGAAATCTCTGAAACAGGTTGATGAGGCATGGCAAAAAGACATGCAAGTCCCAGAAGAATAAGTGCTTTAAAAGGGAAGATGATGGGAGAACCTACAAGGGCCCTTTCCTTAGGTGCTGTGCCCTGTCTCTGGCCACTAGATTTATTAGTGTAAAAACAACATTGTTCCTGAAGTAAGGCACACACTGTCATTTGCAGCACGTTTAGGTCTGAACCCCTCTGGGGGACCACCTAAGCAAGGGTGTCTCGCCGGTCTTGAGTAGGGACTGGATGCTCTGAGATTTCTGAGAGCTGTTTAGGTAGAAGGGAGACACGACATAAGGAGATACCAAGGCCAGCCCTGTCCTGGCCCCAGCCAGGATTCCCAAGGTGACGAAATGGCTGCACTGCTGTCTTGGCCCTCACGGCTGTGGGTACCTTAACAAAAATAAGGGTATAGGATGGGGTGGGGGAAGAGTTGGAGACAGGGTGGGAGAGAGAAAAGCCAGAGCACAGCTACTGTCCAGGTAGAGGGCAGGTGAAGTGATGTGCTAGTCTCAGAGACCCAAAAGAGACACGTCGTGTAAGAAAGACAGAGAAAGAAAATCGAACTGAGATAGGCAAGAAGAAGCCCCATGTCCAGCAGGTCTGTTGTTCCTGGTGCATCAGATTAATATTGTGTTCAAATACCACGGCAGGGGTATGGTGGGATGTTATTTTGGGGGTACCAGTACCTCAGACTTGGGAATTTAATAAAGCCCATTTTATAGAGACAAGGAGTTGTAGGAGTCTGGGGGAACTGTCTGTATCAGGAGCGGGGAATGTTTTTGAGCCTGCAGTGACACAAGGGGTGTTTCTGCAGAGAGATTGAAGGTATTGGTGTTCAGGTAGGAACGGACAGCGGAGCTGGACACACAGGTATCCAGACACGAGGAAAGGGAGGTGTCCAGGATGGAAAGGGGAAGATGGGGCATTATGGGGCAAGTGGGTGGGAATCAATATTCTGCTCTAAGAAGGTGATCAATAGCAGGTTTTCTGTGACCTAGGGGAAAAGGGGTATTGGGGAGCTGAAAAACACAATTGGATCTTTATTGAAACTTTTATAGGGGTATGGTAGGATGTTATTTTGGGGGCACCAGTGCCTCAGACTTGGGAGTTTAATAGAGCCCATTTTATTGAGATGGGGCAAGACCAGGCAGGCTGAATGTACAGGTTGTCACACTGAGTTGTGTGGGGAGCCGTCACCACATGTCCTGCCCTAACCTCCAGAGCGAATGGGTCAAATTGCGACAGAGCAAGGTAAGTCAGGGCCTGAGTGCGCCGGAGGCCCGCCAATTTA
>NDGN011435618.1:0-11243 GCA_002564285.1 Tympanoctomys barrerae
GTCTGAGCTGTGCCTGGAGGGAGCAAGTTGGAGTAGGGGAGAGAGGAATTCCTACTCCCCGGCCGGGATTGGGGAGGAGCTGTGGAGTGGTGGGGGTCTTCCGAAGGGGGTAGAAGAGGGTCCGGCCCACGCTACGCCTCCCTGGACTGTCCCGCTGGCGCAGGCTAGCAGGAAGGTCTCCGCACACTCAACAGAGCTGGGGTGGGGGTGGATCTGGGGGTATCTGGAACTCGGAAGAAAATCCTACTCGGCGGGCGGGGTCGGGAGGAGTGGCGGAGTGGTGGGGGGCGTCTGAAGGGGGCGTGGGAGAGGGTCCGGCCCACGCTTCGCCTGGCTGGGACTGTCCTGCCGGCCCAGGCTAGCAGGAAGCTCTCTGCACACTCACCATAGCTGGGGTGAGGGTGGATCTCTATTCATTTTAATGAGAAAGAAATAGCAATGAAATGGTTTCAAAATAGGTTAGTAGGACAGTTATAATAATTAAAACTTGCATATTGTCTTTGTGATAGTTATTCTCAGGACAAGATGCAGAAATGATAGCTTGTCTAAACAATATTAGTACAAACCTTTCTTCTCATTGAACTAAGAGAAAGTATCTGTATATTTATACCATTTTGTATATACATATAATTTTTCACTACAAAATGTTCCTTTATTTATATCCCCCTTTTTATTTTATTTTGTCAGAGATGGATGTTCCATTGCTGTTAGAGTAGCTATATTTGGAGAAGGCTTTAAAGGACCTTTTCATTCATGATGCCAATTGAAATATTGTAGGAACTTGAATTCTGCAAAATAACCCAATATAGTCTAATAGTTCATAATGGTATTGGGTTATCAGCACAACTGGTGATTGTCTGAAGTGGTTGACTTGAGCCTTTTACAGCTCAGCATATTAATATATCATTACTTTTTATACCTTGTGATTATACTTTAACTTGGTTAAGACCAAGTTAAAGCAAGACCTTTGTAAGTAAAAAATGTAACTTTTGTGTCTGCCAAGGTCAGCCACATCCCCTCAGGATTCACTCTGAAAACATATACATCACCTTGTAGAACTTTTGTCAGTGTTAGCCATCTGGATGAGTCATGGCCATTGCTTGACCAGTTTGCTCTCTATGAAAGCTTGAGAGAATTTTTTGCTCTCTAGTTGACTCTCCTGAGGCACACTATATGTCTTCGATCACTTTTCTCCATTGCCCCATAATCTCCTTCAACAGAAACTTTGGGACACCACTGAGTTATAGGGTGTCACAGCAGAGGTTCTCTTATGTCCTCACTGACCTTGAAGGCTTATGGCCAAAATACTGGCTATTCATGTATCCCCTCTTTTTCTATAATTTTTGGTCTGCAAACTTTAGTTGTTAAATATCCAGAAGAGAGGCATAAAGATATTATTACCCTGTAATAGAGGCAGTTGAGATTAACATCACTCTCTATCTGAATATCAAACATCTTAGTCATAACATGAAATTGCTATTTTCCAACAACCCTGGGTTCTATTAACTTTAAATCCCTATAGGTTGTGAAAAAATATACTTTTGACACAGACATTTAGAAATCAAGCCATACACAAAATTGTAGCAGGACAATCTTACATTTTTTTCCTGCCCTCTTTTTTCTTTTATTGTCTTTTTCAATTTTTGCAAATATTATGCGGTTAAAAGACCAAAATGACAGGTTTTTCAAGCATGGTTTTAGTAATACATATTCCTATTCTCAGTGCAGTTGCTTAGTTCACAGATACCAGCATATATATTTACTCATGGTGAGAATTCCACCAATTAAAATCTAGTTTCAAAAACCTGAAGGAGATTATTAAGACCATTGCCTTAACCATCTTGTTTATATAAATGTATGGTTTGCCATGCCATAGTTCCTAACTTTTCTCATGTCTCTCTCTTCATTGTTTAATCCATAAATTCTCGCTTTCCATTGAACTGTGTTATATCTTTCAATTTTTATTTCTTCTTTTGAGTTTTTACACTAGGGAGACAATACAGTATTTTCACATGTGGGTCTGGTTTTTTTCACTTATGAGTATATCTTCAAGTGGCATCCACTTATATATGAAGGCTTTGAGATTATTATTCTTTATAGTTCAGTAATACTACATTGTACAAGAACATCACATCTATAAAAACAGAACAATTTATGACATAGATATACTGACTAGCACATATGAGGGCAGAAATAGTCACGTATGCTCCTACTACTCGAAAGCAAGACATTAGTTACATCATGCAAGATGCCATTATCTGGATGATTATAAAATCTAGGTGTATGGCATTAGTGTCTCTCCTTCCATTTTGGGCTCTATGAAATTAGTATTTTCCTGCATAGTAGGACAATCACTAGCTGATAAGGACCGATTCTGCCAATTAACTTCTAGCATGGCTCAAAGTAGGCCAACCAGCCAAGATTATGATGGAGTTAAAAAAGTGCAAAGTTAGTTGGAAGTGGTCACACTTACCCTTGAGTGTTGCACTCTGGGAGGCTGAGGCAGGAATACTGCAAGTTCCAGCTCAGCAATTTAGTGACTGTTTGTGTGAGTGAAATTCTGACTCAAGTGGAACAAAAATACAAACAGATTTTTGAAAGTTCAAATGCAAATTGAATAAGCATGATCCACACAAAAAGAGGAACATCCCTGCGAAGAACAATTTGGAATGCTCATAGCAGAGGGAGAAGTAAGGCAATCTCTAAAACAAATAAAAGAATGCTAGTACCATGAGCAAAACTTTTATGGAGAATGGAAGATGTGTGATTTGTGTTGGATTGAAACCACATTTGTAGGGGTGTTTTTTTTACTGTATAAATGTAGAGATGGAGGAGTCAGAATGCAATTGTAAGAAGGATTATGGTCAATAAATAGCTAGGAGTTAAATAATAATGTTTATTGTTTTCTTCCAAGAAGATGACAGAACTTACTGATTGGAAGTCCATTCTACATATTATACTAAGAAAGCATGAGCTTTATCAGTCAATGGCTACATATAGGAAAAGTCAGACTACATGTATTCAATGTCAGTAACAGGCTGCAGCTGGCATTACAATTTTTTCTACTGTGATACCACAAGTATTTTAACAAAGGGGTACAGTAATGTATTCTTTTCTAAAACCATCAGTAGTTAGCATCATCATCACTTGCTTATGTGGTACAGGCATTTATTTTACTGTCCAGGTCAATTCTCCTGTTATTTGATTTGACACTAACAGTGCTCAGTGGCTTTTTTTTTTTTTTGGTTCAAGAAACTGGGATTTTGTATTTTTCCAAGGAGATAGTGGTAAATGATCGGGCATAAGCAAATGTTTAAGAAATTAGATGTTCATGGACCTTTGAAAATGGGATAAATTATCAAACCCTTTGAAATGAAAGTTAAGAAAAACTAGAGTACATTATCAGTAGAAGCACTACATGACAAAATGGATAGAATGAGCACCAGCACACCGCTGCTACAGAAGAGTAATACAGTGATTTATAACCAAAGACCCACGCTAGCAGGGATCATAGCTATGATGATCCCAACAGCCTGAATTCCTATTTATCAAGCACAATGGCCAGATGGCCAACAAAATAAATCAATGTTGTACTCTTAAAAACTTTTGGCACAGTTATTCAGTAGGTCAACTTGCAACCTGAAAGGGTAATGCCATATAGTCAAACTATAGCAGTTTGATACACTGTCTTGCCAGAGCTAAGAATCAGGTTGTAAAGTCATATGTGACATTACAGCCCCTGCTTGACTTGTAGCACAGGTCAATTCCTTTTTCCAAGTACACTTTCCATGCTATCCTAAAGGAGATATTTCTACATATCATCTCTCTGAATCTTCCTCCATGAAAATGTATCTTTTATGCATACAGGCTCGAGAGGGTCTCACTGTGCAGATTGGACCCATGGTGTCCTTCTGTTCTCAGCCTCCCAAGTACTGGGACTCCAGGTGCATGCCACCACGCCCAGTCTCAGTTACACTCTCAGTGCAGCCTGGGGGCGGGGCCGGCACAGCATGCCAAAAAATGTGTATACTGAAATCTGAGTCCAACCAATTCTACCTACCACAGATATATACTATGAATAAAAGCAAATTAGAAAGGATATGTCAACAACTTGGTTTGTTTTTCAGGAGCTGAGGTCTGCAGAAACCTTGTGGATCTATGGATTTGGAGCTCATTCAGCTGCTCTAATCAGGAGATATATTGTACAGCCACTGACACAGAAATGATGCTGAAGTGATGGGCACAAAGGAGATCACCTACTGCAAATGCTGCAATGAGAAGAAGGTAGACATTTGTTTTAAAAGAAATACATTTTAAAATATGCAACAAAATATATGGGGAAAACTCAGGTTCTGTAAAAGAAAAACATGAATCTTGGAAAGAACATGATTGAAAAAGGACTCCAAATTAAAAGAAAGAGTAGAAATAAATTATGATTCAGTTTTCAGATAGAGTGTAGGATTTGCATGGTGCAATAAATTATGATTCAGTTTTCAGATAGAGTGTAGGATTTGCATGGTGCAATTTGAAGGGACAGCCAAATGAACACACATTACCTACGCATTTATTAGTAGATAAACAATTTTAAAATATGTTAAAGTAAATATAAAAAACGTTGTAAAAGCTGACATATCCCTTCCTCAACAAGAAATTCTAACAGCTCTGAAAATAAAGTTCTTTAATATAAAAATAATCTTGGGTGGTATAAATGTGAAGAATATCTCTTTTTTCCCTAATGTCCCATTTTATCTAAGCAATGTGCATGTTATTGTATTATAATCATCCATTAGAAGTAACACTAGCATTTCTCTGATTGATAAAAGCTACAGAAGTAATAGAAAGTGCATTATATGATTAAAAAATAAATTTTATACATAGTTAAATTAATGAAATTAATTCTATTTTCAATTACAGATCAAAGATACAATTTTAGCAATTATATTTGATAATGAAATTATATTTATTGCTTAATCTATAAAGAACTAAAAATTATATGTTGAATTAAAATCTTCTGATGCTCAGTAGATTAACAGTGTACTTTATTTATCTTTAAAGTTTTGATAATTGGTTACTTTGGGCCATGTTTATTAAGTCCTGGGAAGTAACTACTAGATGATTTATTTGAAACTCTTAAACAATGCTGTGACTCCATAATTGTCAATATCAACATGACTTTTTAATAACTGAGTGTTTGTTCCGAGTGTTAGATTGCCATGTAAATAGTCAGACGTGCATTTCAAGTGTAGTGGGGTGGGCGGAGAGTTAAGTAATTAGACATCTGCAGGCATCTTATCCCTAGAGGATGCTTGCTATAAAGCAAAAATTAAACATTGAAAACACCCCATTGCTGACTGTGTTATTGGACCCAAACTTGTCTGTGTGCTCACTTTATAACTAATACTTGGGATTCATAATTGCATGTGAAGGAAATCATGTTTATTCATGGGTTACAGAAAGATATTGAAGGCCATGTCACCCCCCAAAAATACAAACAAAAAATATAGTAGACTTTTGATACAGAAAAATACCTTTCATAGGAAAGAAAAAGTGTGCTCTGGAATAATGTGAAGGAGGGCTACCTCCCGAATGACATTTTTATGTTTGCTTGTTTGTTTGTTTGTTTGTTTGTTTACTTTATGGTACTGAGGATTGAACTCAGGACCTTGCACTTCCCAGGCAAGCGCTTACTCTGCTGAGCTGTCTACCCAGCCCATGGCATTTTTATTATACAGAGAACATATATTTTTATTTGGCTAGAACATCAAGATCAACCTCAAAATTCTGGGGCTACCTCCCATAATTCTTCAGATAAATACACTATGTGTTTTCAGGTTAAGCATCACCTTATGTCTTATAATCTAAATGTCACCAGGTATTCTGGATTCTGTAAGTCTAAAGGAAGACTATTTAACAATTAGCACCATAGGCTTTTAAATGCAGCACTGCTTTCATATTTAGAATGTCAAGGAAAGAAAGGAGAAGTAGCTGTAACAATAAATGTTAAACTGAAGTATGAAAACTTGGAGCTTCATTCTCAACATGAAAATTGTACATGGTAGTAAAATAAATGGTATCAAAATGTTTTGAAAAAGTGGCTTTTGAGAAAGCACATTCTAAACATATGTGTAGGAGACACTTCCAGATCCTCATCTTGGTCCAAGAAGCCATTATTTATAATCCCGAAGTTATGTTATTGGAATCCCACCAAGCTGATTCCAATGTACCACTTACAATGCAACCCATGGTGAAAATAAGACACTAAATTACATTTTCAATCATCAGGGAGTCAAGGGGCTCTAAGTCCAGCCACGAAGATGACTTTTCAGAACCAAGAGAGTGACCCACATGCAAAAGAAGACAGCTATATTGACATGAAAATCAATGGAGGCACAGACGGAGAAGGGAAAAAGAGATATAATGGATATGAAAAGGAAGAGAGACATGGTGATAATGATGTGGCTTCTGCTCATTCCATTAATTCTCCCCTTCAAGGCAAATTAGTCCATATATTTCTGAGGTAGGTGGCATCTGTGATTTGTAATCAAAACATGAGTTGAATAATTACATAAAAATAAGATTGCCAGAGTAAAGGACATAATGCCCTTAATCCTACTCAAAATCTTCTACATCAACTCAAACTTAATTATTCCATTATTTTGCCACATTTTGAAGCAGTTCTGGAGGTCCTCTTTGGTGAGTATCTTTTCATAGCTGTCTCAATATCCTGAATGGATTCAAAACATTTGTGACAATTCTGGTCAAAGTAAAACATTATTATTTATTTCCACCAACTTTATTCACTGGATCTGAAACCAAGAAACTTTCGACTCTTCCTTCAAGTTAAAGGAAAGATGAAATTTAAATATTTTGAATTTATTCAGTACTTAAAAAACCCATAATAGTATAACTAAATATACTTATGAAAAAAACTTACAAAACTATTTCACACTGTAGGAAGACAACAGAATATGTGCATTTTATGGAAATATGTATTTTCCTCCAATACATTATTTTAAAAAATTAAATATTTTAGTTTCTTTTGAACATTTTATACCTTTCTATGCAACTAGAAATTGATCAATATTATTCCTTGGGATTTAAAATCACACAACACAAATAAGTGATTATACAAAAACAATATGTATTTGTGGGGCATACAAAGATAATAAAAATAAACATGGGAAAGCAAATAACCAGGGAAAATTAAAAGCAGTAAAAGCACTAATGATGACATTTTTAAAACAAATATGGTTATTATTCATTGTAAATTTTTGTTCTCTTTGATATGCTTTATGACTCTTATTATTAAATTTATTCATCTGTCTTCTTTGAATTACATTTGTCCATAGATCTAAGATAGCTATTTCCTAATGTGGAATCATAATTAGCTAAAATCCCTGCTTACAATTGTTTTTTGAATGATATAAGTTAATAAGCTTCCACTTTGAGGTAATAAAATATCAGTATTTCTTTGCCTTCTTTAGACTTGTACTAGAAGAAGCTGGAAAAAATAAAGTGCAATGTTTGGAACTGAAAATCATAACAAAGATTATTATTTAGTTTGGGAGATCATTTGAAAACTTTATACTTTTACTACCATTTCTTCTGTATTTAAAATATTGCAAGTACAATGGCACTTTGTGCTAAAGAACTGAAGTAATACTTCAGAGAGTGTGGTCTGAATGTAGTCATCGGTCACTCCCTCCATTCCACACACTCGCATTTGCACATAATGTCCTCAGAATGATGATCCTCCCAAAGAGAAAATGAGACAGAAAACTGTCCTCCACACAGTGGAAAGAGAGAAAAGGCAGGAAAGACACATGTATACCTTATTTTCTTACTTGGATAATTGTACTGACCTAGTCGATTCTTTAGCAATGCCTGATCTGATTTTTGTTTCATTTCCTAAGAAATATTCCTGCTGTCCATGTTAAACCATGACCTCTTGGGACATGACATATTTGATGGGTTCTGTTCTGAAATAATGAAATATGACCTGTTGTGGATGACTGCACACCGAAAAGCAATAGAACAAGTAAGAGAGGAATAACAAGGTGCCTCAAAGATCCAGAAGTATAAGTCTTGAGTGGTGGAAACATTAGTGAGTGGTTGAGTACACTATAATTTTCAAACAAAGAAGGCTTTTAAAGCCATGATATCAGCTTCGGCTTCTACCTCAGGTTTATCCCAGACTGGACATAAACATGAAAAGGAAAAAGGAAAAATTAAAAAAGGTAAATAATCTAACAACAAATTTTCCCGTGAACTTTGGAAATTTACAACCTGAATATCGAACTGATCTATTTTACCTCATGCCATGTACTAAATCATAGTCTACCAACATATATTTGTGCTTAAGACATTGTAAAGTTATATTCTTAATGGCTGGCTTGAATTGTAAATCTGCACTTGGAATGTAGAATAAAAAATCAATTTCACCTTTACAGTTAGGTGAGGGTAATACCTCTGTGAAACAAACTCAAATTAATCATTTAAATGAGCATCTGAAGGCTGGCCAGATAGCTAAGTGGACTAAAACACCTGCTGAGACAGAGGGTAGTGGCTGGGTTCCATCCCTGGTATGCTGTGCCTGCCCTGACCCTGGAGCATGTTGAGATGGCGAATGAGACTATGTGGTGGTGCGCGCCTGTAACATGAGCACTTGGGATGCTGTAGACAGGAGAATCACTGGGAATCTGATCTACTTAGTGAGCCCCTGGAGACCCTGTACTAAATACAAAAATAAATAATCTGAGAGAGGCGAGAATGAGATTTTTTACATGTTCTCACAGATTTGACAGAAACTCTACATTCATGAATTCAACATTTTTCCAAGCAACCAGTGATGAATGCAATTCATTCTTTATTCTCAACTAAACATCTACTTGTCCCTCCTTAAATCATTCTTCATTTTAGATGTTCACTTTGTAACAAGTCAAACCTGGAAAATACAGGTAGTTTTTATCCGAAGTGAGATTCTCATCTCTTTTTGGAAAAAATAATGCCTATACCACAAATTTGTGTGTTCTTGCCTGTAAGTGTTATATTCTATCTAATAGTGAGACAACCGCTGTAAGCTGATATTATCATAATTCCATTCTCAACTTCTGGTAGGAATCTTGCTTATTGCTTAAAATAATGAATGTTCCATTAATCCTAAGAAAGGTAATCTGTGCAGTTCCAGAAAGGAATAAAATCTAAATGGCATTATTTTTTGTGGAACATATTACAATGAAAATTTTTATACAGCCAGTTCTGTAAATCATGTGTGTGACCTAAGTTGGAATATTCAACAGAAGATAAGAAAGTGAATTTCAAGCAAAAAAGCAAACACGACTAATAGCATCTATTAATTAGAATTTGTTCTAACCAGAAACAAGACAAAAATAAGATACTATATACTTTTTTATCTAGGTGGAGCTCTGAATATGTTCTTCCTCTCTGGTATTACACAAGACAAAGACCTGTTATTCTTCTTTTTTAATTTTAAGATCAATTGTTCGCTATTATCATGCTACAAGCAAGAATTCAATCAATCAATCAATAAAAAACAGTTATCTACTTGACTCCTTTAAAATATACCCATCCTAAAAGAGAAGAAAGAAATATTAAGATATTAGTATGGTAAAGATTATAAACATAGATTTTCTAAGAAAAGAGAATATTGTTTAAACCAACCTGGTAAAGCAAGATGCAACAAAGGGATAAGAAAGAAACCTAGGAATTTTTCTTGACAGAGTTGATAAGTTGTTTGCTTTACTTTAAAAGCCCACTAAGAAATAGAAAAGGAAACTGAAAAGACAAAGCCATGTGAAGAGATGAGGCTCTAGAGATTGTGGGCAGTTTTAGAATATAGCGTGTAAGTTTGTGATGAGATACTGCCACAAGGTGCCATCAAGAAGGCCCTGTACTGCATGCTCAGTTACATGTTGAACCAGGACCACGAATGCTAACAAGAACAAACATTGAAGAATGTAAAAAGAGACGAAATTTGAGTTATTCATGAGAGAAATGATTCAAAGCTATGTATCTGCTGGATTTGTGGATTTATTATTGAAGTGAAAGACCAGAATTTAGTAGCTAATGGACAGATGATGAAAAGGCTTCATGGCCAGTAATCCTAGGGATAAAGGTGATGGATTGATCACAGTATAGAAGCCAAAATCTATCTGCTTTGTGATGTTACATTATATGGAACTTGAAAGCTGGAGAAACAAGTTTTAAATTCCTTTCATTTTTGTAGTTCTGGTTAATTGCTGGACAGTAGTACCAATATATAACCTAAAATATAAAGGAGGAAATAGCTGTATAACTGTGATAATGAACAAGTTGTGACATTTCAGAATATCAACTAAAATGACAAGAAACATACATTCATAATAAACAATATATAGGAGCAAAAATACCTTCAAGACTTAGTATCTTGCCTATCCTAATAGAAGGGGCAGGGGTAGGATAAAACATAGCAGAGAAACCAGGAATCAAATACAATAATGCTAATGAAAGGGAAAAAACCTGGACCAATTTATTGAATCTCTAAGAGTGAATCATTTCCTCCTCTTGGCTTTTGTGATATCAGACGATTCCTGTTTTATGGAAGAATAACTAAAATCTTGCCTCCATCTTCATAGCTTTGTTCCCTTTGATTCTATCTCCACTGCTTCTCTTCTATTGCAATCCTATTTATCAATGGATATTAATTCAGGCTTGAATTCTTGATTTAATTACATCTGCAAAGAACTTTTTCTAAATAAGACATTATTCAGACGTTAAGGCAGAAGCACATATTTTGAGAGATTAAAATTCATCCCTATCCAAAACTTATTTTTGCAGAGTAAAACATGCTACTTCTTCTTGCTAAATATGAACTGAGAGCTAAGGTAAGTTTTGAAGCAAGTAAATGAAAGGTTGACTTACAGAGAAGTGAGTGGAAGGAAAAAAGACAGACAAGATGAAGTCAAGCCTCAGGCAGAGGAATTTTCTCTGGAAAAAGAACCAGCTCATTGTTGATATTGATATGAAATAGCTACACTCTGAGTCCAATATCAATACAAGCCTATATCATAGTATTATGCTTTGGACAAACGTAATCAGTCTTTGATATATTTAAAGTGGTTCAGTCATTTGTGAAAAGCAACCCAGGGGTCTGGGAGATAGCTCAGCAGAATAAGTGCTTACCTGGGAAGCACAAGGGCCTGAGTTCAATCCCCAGTTCTGCAAAAAAAAAAAAAAAAAAAAAA
>NDGN011435679.1:0-13063 GCA_002564285.1 Tympanoctomys barrerae
AAAAAAAAAAAAAAAAAAAAAATTCAAAAGGACAAGAAAAAGAAATTAAGCATCAATTGCTCCCTTCTGTAGACCGGCAGAAGGCAGCAGTACAATTATCAAGCCATCCTGCGTACATGTATGTATACAGCAACTTTCTGTGAACCCGAAGAGCCAGACAGACAAAACACACACACACACACACACACACACACACACACACACAATGTAAAAGTAGTATGTAAGTGAATAATACAAATTTTCTTCTCAGGGACAGGTTTGATTTTCCAGACTGGTGTAAGTCACATAATTTTTATCATTTTATTGAAATGGCAGATTCTATACTTAAAAATTACAACTGTAAAGAATGTTAGTCTTTGCATAGCTACAGGTTAAGGAAGCACAGAGATGAAGCTAATATTAATAAAGAATAAAGTACCTTCTATTTGCATATAAATGTTCAAAGCACACATCTCCATCTTTACAGGGAACTTTTACCTTCTGTCCATGCATGGCCTATTATGAATTGTTGCAGATTTGAAATTGTCCAAATTCTAGCATTGTGTTTTGCCTTTTCTTGCTTCTTTACATGGTGTCTTTTCAGCACATCGACTACAGCGCGTCCCCAAGTGCCTGGGAAATCATGACTGAGCTACTTTCGTTCAGCTTCATCATACCTTACATATTCCTAAAGTTGGACACAGTGAAGTGTAAAGTGTGAGATGGTTCTTTTTTCTTTTCTTCTTCTTCTTCTTTTTTTTTTTTTTTTTGTATTTTAGGGAAGGGTCTACAGGTTGTTCAGGGTCTCACTACTAGATTGGACTCATAGTGATCTGCCTGTTTACAGCCTCCCAAGAGCTGGGATTACAGGCGCGGCACCACGCCCAGTCTAGATTGCCCTCTCAGCGCTCCCGTGGTAGGGCCGGTACCGCAGGCCTGGGGATCGAATCCCGGCCCCTGCACCTGCTTGCAGGCATTTTAATCCACTGAGCTATTTGGCCGGCCCTGAGATGGCTCTGAACTATCTACTTTCATGCCTCTGAAGCTCATCTGTGGACTATCTTCTCTACATAAACAGGTATTATTTCGGCTGTGATGACTGAAGTAGCTGGTGCCTGTTGTGAAGTACAGCTGCTGAGAGGGAAAAATAGCTGCTACTAGGTCGCAGGGCGAGCTGCCCAGCTCACAACTAAGCTGCGCTGGGTCCGTGCTGGCATTAACTGTCAAGGCTGCTGGCACCAGATAAGGCCACTCTGCTGCCCTAATGGAGCAACGGAAGACATGGCTACGTGTGACGATCGCCCCGACCAGGCAGCCGGCTCTCTCTGTTGCTAATGGGCATGCCTGCTGCTGCGTCCCAGGGTTAGCAGTGGCCTCCCTCAGCTTTTTTATCCTCCTAGATAAGAATGAGTTGCCAATCAGAGTTTAGCCCTATGACCTGACAGCACCTGTTCTGAAGAAAGCACACTTCCCTAAACCCCGCCCCCACACGCTACTCCATATAAAATCAGTTGTATGATAATCTCACCCCAACTTTCTCTTTGGGCACTCATCCGGTCCCTGGTTCAAGAGTCCCACTATTGTGCGAGGTTAATGGACCTGCTAGGTTGGATCTAAGTGTCCACTGAAGGCCCATGAATAGAAGTCTTGCTCCCTAGGATGGCCTGCCTGGTAGGTAGAGCAGGTCCCTTGATCATTGGCAGCAGAGCATGTGGGAGTGAGAGGACCCAGGCCCCTTTTTGAGGTCTTCCTTGGATTCCCAGCCGAGAGTTGGACAGCTTTTTTCTGCCACAAAATCCTTCCCCACACACCGTCCAGGCTCAGACCCAAAGTAATGGGATCACTTGTGGACTTCTAAAGCTGAGAGACAAAATAAACCTTTCCAGAACTGCTGAGATAGCTCAGTAGAACAAGTGCCTGCCTGGCAAGTGCAGGGTCCTGAGTTCAATCTCCAGTACCGCAAAAAAATATAAATAAATAAATAAAAATGAATAACATAAACCTTTCCTCTTTACTAGTTAATTATCTCAGAAAATTTATTGTCATGGAAAATACAATGATAAATGTGTTTGACTACAGGTGTGTTTTGGTGGACGTGGACACTTGAATTTACCTCTTCTTAAAAGTAAATATAAAAACATCTTCAAGTGCATACATTAAAAGTTTCCTACCCTGACAATGGGAGATAAGGATGCAGATAGGAGACACGTCAGCGTAGGGACAGGGTCCTAGCAAATATTTCATAAGTACCCCATGAATGAATATGTGCACATGATGAATAAGTAGCCAAGGTTTCTAGCAAACAGGTGATAACAAAGCTTGGATTGGGTCACTATCTAAGATACAAAGCAAACGGCTTTGAATTTTAAGAATGTGCACTCCATCGCAGGATATCACCACCCTTTCAATCCCGGAGCATCATGGGAAGCACAAGCGCTCTCCTCCCTGATGCTCCTGCCTCAGGTGGAGCAGGTCCTGAGCCACCTGTGCCTCCTACTCCTGGCTCTATGAGAACTGTGTCCCCGTAGGCCTAGCATTTCTATGGTGACATTGGCCTTTGGGGTACATAGTGAGGAAGTTCGGTGCAGGTCCACCACTGTCTACAGCTGTTCTGCTCCACTGACCTTTCAGTTGGACCTTTCCGTGCTCATCAGGGGTGGGCCAGTCCAAGACCCCATGCTGTCCACAGAGAGCTCAGTGCTGCCTCCAGCTCACAGTCCCTGCTCCCACCAGCACGGTTCCTCACACACCTGCTGGATGTGGCTGAGGAGTTCTGCTGCCTGCAACACCATCACAGGGCTTCACCACACCAAGTCACTGCACGCTCTAGATTGGACATTCAGACTCCGGTTACCTTCCCTGCCCCCAACCAATGCATCTATTCAATACCTTTCTTTGACTGCTGCACAGTTTACTGATTCAGTTTATCTAACTGGACTTCATCAAAGTGATGAGGCCAAAGAGTCGCCATTTTAAGGGAGGATCACCTGAGCTAAGCTCACTTCCTCACCTTCCCTCATGTACCTAGCCACAAACCCACCTAGAGAAAACCAGGAAAATAACATATGAACAAATAGGACAACATGTGGAACAGGGCAAATATTAAATCACCACGCTGCCCCGTGACAGGCGGATGGTCAACAATGTCTGGAAATAGAAACCTCACAGCAATGCTGTGATACTCTTGTAACATTCCTAAAGTGCAGTAATGTGGTTACTATGGAAACTTATAAACTTTCATAATGTGAAAGTAAAGTTCAGGCAGGTACAGACAACTTGGGGGTCCCGACCCAAAATCAGAGCATTGGTCAGTCACAAGCTCACAATAGAGCTGCTTTGTTCCTTCTCACTCCGTCTCTTTTGTGGGGCCTATCTTTGCTCGCTGTCACCTACTGCTATAAAAGGACTAAGATTGCCACTAAGAAGCGTGCACTTCTCTGTCGAGAAATGGATATGTTTCTCATTGAGGTGAAGAAAACTGCAACAATTATAGAAATGCTGTTTGTGTAAGGAGTGGAAGACCAGGAAGTGCAGGGCAGCAGGGCTGGGAGCTTCGTGTGCGTCGGAGTCCTAGGTTGGCTGCAAGACACACGTTAAAAGCATTCCTAATGTTTTCTGCTTCATTAGGTAGGCAGCCACTTGGGAATCAATTAAATAGCACATGGTAAGTGAAAAGCTTCAAATGATTCTTACTTGCTGAAAGATTCTGAATTCATATTTTTTATGATTCTCAAGTTGGAGATTTAAGCATCAGTAAATGAAACCCAATAAGATGGGTGTGTGGAATACTGACAGCAAAAAGACTAATGTAGGAGTAGCTAGGTTCTCCAGGGCATGCATTTAATAAGATTCTATAACACAGAACACTGTAATGTATGTTAGAATTGTATATTACATATATATAATTTATATTAAATAAAATATCTATAAGAATTAACCTTTATCATTTATCTGATATGCAAAAAATTAGAAAATAAAATGAAAACAACACAGTCTGAGTAATCCTTGATTACTAAATGAAATAAAACTGAATTCATTTTGTGCCTTAAAACATTTAAATTTAAATGAGTATTCTAGTGATAGTAATTGTTAGGTATGAACCCACGCAATCGACCAGACCAGCATTCTGATATGAATAGAAGATTTACCAGGCACAGCAAGAAGACTGGCTGTCTCGTAGACCAAAACAGCAGTGAACATGCAAGGCACAGGGCTTTTAAGGAGTGAGATGGGAGTTTGTGAGCTGGAACAGCTGAGGGAGAGCGAATCTCGGCAGGGCTCTCAGGTCTGTGGGGGACTTTTGATGTTAAGAAAGGAGAGTTTCTGTGGTTGTTTGCCCAGGTCAAAGTCAGGTGTTTCATGCATATTGCTATACTGTAGCTCCTGATAGGTTCGGATTCAAAGCTTACGGGCAGCCTTCCCCAAACTCTCTCCCCTGTTGGCCCCATACAGAGCCAAGCCCAAACCACAGAACAAGCCCACCACTCCTTAAAAGCCCGGGGCTTTGCATTGTTCACTGCTGTCTCGGTTGTGCGAAGCTGAAGATACAAAGACCCCAGGAGTCTTGAGAAGTCAAGAACGTGGATCATCTGAGGAAAACTGCAAAGAGGAAGCAAGGGGTCCTCCCAAAATTCATGAAAAGCTACGAGCACTGGCAATGCCACGAAGGTGGAGCCTCCCAAGCCCTTGGAAGTTCACGACTTGCCACATATAGCCTTGGGTGGTGCATGTGGAACTAGAGGACTTAGCGTGTTACCTGCTTGATTTTGCACTTGCTTTGGCTCTATCCCTTTGTGCCCCTATTTGTAACTTTTGGAATGCAGAATGTTTATCTTGTGCTTTTGAATGTTGGGGGTGTTTAAGTTTCTTTTCATTTGTATGGGGACGTAGACCTAAGGGTTTGCCTTAAATATCAGAGAAGATTTGGGACATGGACTTTTAAGCAATACTGAAGTTTTAGGACTTTTGGAACTCTTAGAAGTGGACTGAATGTGTTTTCCATAAAGAAATGTACATGAGTCTTAGGCTAGGAACTTCATGTTATGGATTGAGTCTGGGTATCCCCAAAGTCACATGGAGTCATGTGTCGCAGGCTGTTCAGAGGGGTGAAATGCGGAGTTTGTGACTGGTTCATTGTCTCATGCTGGGATTGTGGGTATAAGTGCTATACCTGTCCTAGCACAGGTATCCTGTGTACAATGTAAGGCAAGAGGAGAGGCTTGATTTCCTTTGTTTTTCTTTTTTTCTTTTAATGTACTTGGTACCGGGTCTCACTACACAGCTCAGACTCCCAGTGATCCTCCTGCTTTCAGTCACCCCAGTATTGGGATTAGAGGTGTGCACCTCCATGCACAGTGGCCAGCTCAGCATGCCCAGAGGCAGGGCCAGCATGGCATGTGGTGCTGGGGATTGAATCCCGGTCCCTGCACTTGCCTAAACAGGTGCTCAGTCCACTGAGCTATCTTGCCAGACCTCTTGTTGCTTTTGTTATCTTCTGCTATAATGAACCGTTGCCCCTCTGCCCTGTGTTACTCTTTCTTGGAGCCAGTAGGCTGTAGACTGAAACCTCTACAAACTGTGACCTAAATAACCCTTTCCCTCTTTAACTTTTTTTGCTGGGTATTTTGTCCCAGTAAGGAGAGCAAAGTAACTATGACACAACTCAACTCATTAGTAAGAAAATACCCAGTTGGAAAATAGAGGAAAGATCTTGTCCTCTCTCATGATACACAAATGGATGAGAGATATGTAAAAAATGTTTCAGATCCATAATTATCATATAAATACAAATTAAAATCACCTCATACCTGTTAGGATGACTATTTCTAAAATTAAAAAACAAACAAACAAACAAACAAACAAATAAATAAAAAGAGGTGAGTATGGGTGAAGGCATGGAGAAAAGGGGACCCTGGGATACTGTTGGTAAGAAAATGAATCACTGCAACCATGATGGCAAATAGTTAAGAATTTCCTCAAAATTAAAAAGGAGAACTACACTATGACCTGGGAATTACTCCGTGGAGCTGTAAAGAATAAGAGGTGATTGCCTAGAAGGCCCAGCGCCTGAGGATGCATGCGGGCATGACTCCGTGTTTGGGCAGGTGCACAGCAAGGTACCCTTACATAAGCGTGCCTTGGCATAGACCCCCACATGTGCCTTGAGGCTATGACAAGACCTAAGAATGGAAGCCCAATAATGGCTACCATACAAGAGCTGGGCCACAAAGACACTGCTGCTTGCTGGTGTTGCTGGTGTCTGCTCGGCATGCTTTCTTTTCTCGGGGTCTTTGACTGTGAAAATATCCCTTCTGTCCTCTGTCCACAACAGGAGTACATATAAAAGGAAAACGAAAGCAGTAAAATGAAGAGATAGCCATTCTCCTGGGTTAACTGCAGCACCATTCACAATAGCCAAGATACAGAATCGACCGCAGCGTCCACTGCCTGATGACTGAGTAAAGAAAATGTAATGCATATGCCAGCTAGGTGCCACTCAGCCGTAGAAAAGAAGGAAAACCTCTTACCTGTCATGTCATCCAATGACCTGAGCTCACTGTCGTTTTGATAACCTTCATTGACAACCATTTACAGCAATTTCTATCACACATAAATGTTATGTTATGGTCTTATGCCATGTGTGGCTGGATCTTGCCCAAAGGCAAAATGACCAGGACATATAAATAGCTTGAATTTATTCAGGACAATAAAGCAGCCACAGCAGTATGACTAAAGCTACCTGCAAAAGTAGACTTCCTGGATTTCTTCAGAAATTGGCAAGGGTGATGAGATAATGCATTTGAAGCGAGGGAGGGTATTTTGAGGAATAATATGGTAATGTATCTTTTACTTTAAAAAATTTAAAATTCAAACATTAACTCTATTCTTATCACTTTTAGCATGTTAAAGGAACTATGCCTGGCACATACAAAAGAAAAATTGCACGTGCTCCTACTTATGTATGGAATCTAAGAAAGATGATCTCTTCAGAGCAGAGAATAGTGGTAAGGAGAGGGGAGGTGTCAGGCTAATAAAGTGGACACTTGTAAAAAGGCACAAAACTTCAGTAAGAGGAATAGGTTCACAACATTAACACTATGCTTAATAGTACACTGTATTCTGGCAACCCCTAAGAGACTGCATGCCAGGGATTCTCACAAGCAGAAGAGAATCTGTGTGGCTTGTGCATGTTTGTTAGCTGGGTCCAGTCATTCGATGACGTATCTGTACTTCCACACACCATTCTATAGATGATAAACACATGCAGTTTATTTCAACTAAAAAATTAAGGAAAAATGGAGAAAACACCCAGTTAACCAACTTCAGTTTTCATATTGTTCTGAAGTTGAACAAGATGGTGCCTTTAGAGAAGATGCCAAACCCTGTTTCCTTGGCTCTTTGGGGGTCAATGATTATTTCCAAATTAGAGCTAAGAAAACATTGTATGCTAAAGAATTATTGCTTAAAAGGAAATAAAAAGGAGGCCCTTGGAGATAGCTCAGTGGTGTAAGTGTCTGCTGGTAAAAGTAAAGTCCTGAGTTCAATCCTCTGTAACCAAAAAAAAAAAAAGAAAAGAAAAGAAAAAAAAAGAAAAAAGAGAAATGAAAGGCAGACTAAAGAAGTACAGGTATATTTACCAATTGTAGAACCAAAAAAGAAGTGAAGTGGAATATTTGTGGGAGCACATCGTCCTGTCTGTGACTATGCCATCCTTTTAACATGAATCTCCTCAGACCTCTGTTCTAGAGCAGAAGCAAATGCTGGCTGGCAATGAAATCCGCAGCTCTAGTTTTGCTTTGGAATACTACCTGGGGCTCACAAAGGCCAAGAGGGGTGGCATTTTAGCATCCCTGAGCACACCTGATGAAGCTCAGCATGCCTGAACTCACACATGACTGAAGCTGTGAAAGACTCAAGCCAGTCCAGATTTAAATCACCTGAGAAGCTCCCCACTGCAGCTGAGGATGCTCTTCACCAGGTTAGATCTTTTCTGTAGAAGCGGATAGCCATTTCTATTCTTTACACTGGGGTACACAAAAGCTGCAAAACAGGTCCTTTACACGTTTGTTTCCCTGTCTCACTTTGATCATATTTATATAAATAACCTTTAGTGATCATAGACGTGTATATTTCAAATGACATTTATAGCAATAAAAAATGGAAAACTTGGAACAAAAAGAGGTAAAAAGACCCACCAGTTCTGCTGGGTGTACAGTCTTCCTGAAGAGTAATTCCATTGAGTCTTTTATGTCTACCGTACTTTTTACAAAGCTCACTCAGGATTTCTTGGTTATGTGAAAGTGCAAGATAAATTACCTACAGCAGGGTCTCCAACCTTACTTTTAGGTCCTGTGGACTACTGGCAAATCCAGCTACTAAATTTTAAAATGTTAGTATATATATTTATCATGAAAAAGAGTCAGCCAATGGAAATAAAATAACTAGTTCCCTAATTTCTATAGAAAAGAGTAGTGCTGGCCATCCCCTGAAACATACTAGATGGACATCTGGGAAGTGAGACTAGCAACGGTTTGAGAGAGAAAAAGGGATATGAGCGCGTCTTCTCCCTGGTTCCACAGGTAACCCAACCTGGGACTCTTAGCGAGATGTCAAATGTGCCTAACAGCAGTCACTTGCTTCTTACTGGCATGTTACGGCAGGGACAGTGTGCCCCTGCTCCTAGCTACATCAGCACTGCAGGCCACTGTATCAAGCACGACCAGATCAAAGATTCCAGGTGCAACAGCTTGTATTGCGGGGAGAGATTGGCTAGCTACTTCCCCACATGGGAAGTAGAACCATTTGTAAACAGCGATGATGGATCAAGCTTCATACGCTAACAGCTGTTACAGCACAACATTTTGTGGTAGAAAAAGAAAAGAGATAAGCCCTTGAAGGCAAATAATTTTAAGATTATAGTATGTGAGGGTTTTTTTAGTGTTAGTTTTAAAGTTTTAATTGACCTTAAAACGGGAATAATGTTGCTATCATGTCAGACTACTGAGAGGATTAAGAGAGATAGATGTGCTGAAATTTGCTAAGTAGAGCACTTGGGAAAAAATATGTACACATGCTTGTTTTCTTTGTCTCAGTGTGTTTGACCTGAACACAGTTTAAATCCCTTTTCTCAGTTTGGTCTTATATTTCTAAATGTTATTTCTTCAGTCCCATTAGAAAATATCACTAGCTTTCAAAAAGTGCTAGGAAATTACGACAATGTAAAAGAAAATGTAATTATAGCCTGCTGCCCAAATAAAGGTTTCTGGAACTTGGTGTCCTTCACTTAGTAGTATCTAAGTTGCTTTTTATGACTCTTGAAGTAGTCAAAAAAAAAAATTCAGTAAACTGAGATAATGCTTCATAATTCTTGAATTTTTAAAATTTTGCTTGGATTTTATTTTTAAGAAGTGATCAACTTAAGTGCAGTTTTACTCTTCTAATGAAAACATACATTTTAGTATGAAACAGTCTATGTACGTAAGGCCGTAATTTTCTGGGCACGTTTTCTGTAATTGAATTCTACTGCCTCGCTAATCAGTTTCGTTTTTACATTTTCTATTTAGAGCTTTCCTTCGTTTGGAAGGACTCAGATATTAGGTTTCAAATATGTCAGTGTGCTTTAGGGAGGTGACCTCTTGTACTGTCTACTGCGTAGAAACATTTAAAACGAGGGCAGAGCATGATCAGAATCCAACAAGACACGCTACATGCAAGAACACGCACATTTACAGATTCTTGTTAAAAAGTGATAGTAGAAAGTTGGATCTCAATAAAAACCAAGCCCTGTGGAAGGAAACCGAAAGTGTGCTGAAATTATCTTAAACCATTGCTAAATGACTGTGGTTCAACATAGGAAAAGACTTACCTGTGTACATAATTTTGGTTTCTGAAGTTGTCCCATATAATTGACTACATTATTGTGAGGATAAACTTCTAGTATTTGTTTAATACAGTGGGAACTTTAGAAACAGTCATTTTACGTTTATTAAATGGAAAACAGTTCAATTACTAATGTTCAAGTATAATAGTTAGCTACTTTGGAGGTCTGGAATTACCTTTTTGTCTTTCCTTCCCTCACCTCTTCTCTTTTCTCTCTCACCTCTCTCTTTTATTTGAAGATAAGGTCTTACTGTGTTTTCTAGACTGGCCTCAAAACTCTGGGCTTAAGGGGTCCCACTACTACAGCTGCCTGGGTAGCTGAGATTACAGATATATAAAACAAGCCCATCGCTGCTGTTTAGCTCCTTACAGTAGTCTACATACTCCAATGTAAATAAAATTCAGGATGGTGGCTGAGTAAAGTTCACCACTCATATATCAAATTATCTACACAAGGCCTCAGAAAACCAGGTAAATAATCCTTTTGCCTGCCTTTTGAATAATCCAAGAAGACACACGGAGATCAAGAAGAAAAAGTTTCCTGTATCATTCGTCCCACAAATCTAAAGATCCTGTCATGAAAAGAGTGGCCACTCTTGTGAAAGGGGAGAATTAAGTATAAATCTTAGACTTGAAGCCCAGAGCCAGGCCTGCCATAGTGGCTCCCAGAGCTGAGAAAGCCCGAGGACGCAAATCACCTGGACAAATGGGCACCTGTGCCTGTGGAACTACATGCGGCTGGTGTTTCAACCTTGTCCAACACCAGGTGGCAGGGTTGGACAAGATCCATGTAGACCAGCTAGGCTAGAAAAGGAGACAGGGTTTGTCGTAGAGCCCAGTGCCAATCCCTCCATGACAGTGCACAGCACAAAGCGGAAGCTGAAGGCCCCACTCCCAGAACGAAGGTCACAGATTAAGTTACCCAGGCCCTAGCACAAGCTTAGAAGGGAACCATGTACTGTGTGTCAGTTTTAGCTTTGCAGTTGGGTTGGGGTACAGATAAATTCATTCTGTGATCATGCAGATCCCTGTGGCTGTAAGACTGAAGCTGAATATCAGTCCGGGTGGCTAAGAGTCATCCTTCACCATCATTACACCAACCTCAGGAGCATCCTGTGTCAGAAGACGGATGCCTTGCTGGAAGGGCATGGCAGTAAGTACAGCCTGTGCTTAAACCTAGTACTGGTCTAGTGTAACCCAACACTGAATGGATACTGATGGCCCCAGGACCCCAGCCTACCTGTCAGTGGAGGCTCTAAAATAGCTCTGGTGCCTGGTAAATATGCCTTGCATCCAGTGATGGGATATTTACTCCACCCAGTGTCGTCTGCAGCTCATTGCAGTAGTCTTAGCTGTGAGCCAAGATCAGCAGGAGAAAGCTCATTGAACGCCAGGCCTTCATGCTACTCAACTGCTGTGCTCTCTTGGTGAACTGTGGGTCTAGGAGGAGATGCATTTTGTGGCATTGGTGAGCAAAGGTGTGATATAGAAACCATGATGACTCTTTTCAGAACCTGACAGATTTCTGCAGGGGCTGACCACCATCTGGTAATTATGGACAAGATGTCTGGGCTTATCATGGACCCAAGGAAAAGCTTCTTGGACAGATTATCTTTTCTTGGTTTTCTCACGATTCATTCTTCACAACACACTGACAGGGAATTGGGAACAAACTTGGGCTCAGATTCCCTCTAGTACTAAAATCATGACAACACACCAACAGAAGATTCCCAGTAGATACTGACCCAGGCATCATCTACCGGATAAATAGTGGAAAGAGTATAGTCTCAGAGAAAACAATCAATGTTGTAGTTGGAGTTTTCAAGATAAAAGATTTAATGCAGGACACAATTTATAGAATTGTTTGATGATATTAATCCAAAGGTTGCATGCAAAAGAATGTGGGAGATCTGTCCACACACTAGAGACCTGAAGAATCCAGCTGAGGGTGTAGATCTCATGACGCATTCCCAATGTCCTGCATGAGGGCAGCCGAAGACCTTGAGCACATGGCAATATTCCCCACACGTCCAGTTGGAGGCCTCGAGCCCAAGACAATGTGTCATGCAAATTCGTATCAAGGATCTTCACTTGGAAGGCCCAAAGCTCAGGGGTGGAAGGTAAAAGGTCTGCACCAGTGGGGTGAAAGGTCTTTGCTAGCAGGCTGAGGGATCTGCACCGCAGCCAGGAAGTGATGCCCAAGGTAAGGACTAGAGCTCCCCCCAGAGAACCACAGCCATCTTCAGTGACAACAAGGTCCTGCGCTCCTCTAACAATGGAAACATCTGAGTTCATGGCAGGAAAGCCAGCATGACACACCTCTCTTGAGCCACCTTTGCTCCAGCTCACTTTTTGTGCTGTTAGTAACCATCCTCAGGCGGGCCTCCCATACCAGAGCCACACTGACTCAGTTCAGTTGGATGTTACAAGTTGACAATTAGTTAATGCACCATAAGCAGCTACTTTGAATGTCTGAAAAGCAAGCAGAAACAAAGCCAGATTAGAAAGTCTATAATAAATTCTCCAGGGTTTTTTTTTTTTTTAATACCCAGATAATGTTGCAGGCCAGCAAGCACCAGGAGCCTTCAGGAAACCATGACCTCCTCTGATCATGTGTCAGATAGGAAAGAATTCTCAGGGGATTTAAAACAGTTGCTTCAAGGAAACCCAAGGAGCTTCAAGAAGACAGAAACATAGTCAGTATTCTAAAGAAGAATCTTAACAAAATAAGAAATGAGTTTAAAAAATGGAAGATCACAGATTGAGATGAATTCACTGAGTGAAGTTTATAAACAAATAAATGGAAGGTCTCAAGCTGGACAGATCACACAGGCAGCAGAGTCAACGCACCCAAGGCAGGGTGACTGAAAACGCTGAGCTGGCGGGCTAGAGGAGCGAGGAGGCCTCGAGGCAGGCAGTAGAACTTGGGGCAAGGTTGGAGGAGCGAATGCGGAGGGTGTGCAAGCTCAAGAAGGGCTTGAGCATACCAAAGAGGTAGAGAGTTTATTTACGGAGATAAAAAGAGAAACCTTTCAAAGCCTAGAGAAAGATAGTAATAGTCAGTATAGGAAAGGTAAGTGGGTTGAATCATTTAATGAAAAAATGTAGAATTATCAAGTATCTGGGAAGAGAGATAATGAGAGAGCTAGAGAGTGAGAAAGCTCCATTTTGCTTACCAGAAAACCATCTCATGTTTAAAACCATA
>NDGN011435685.1:0-11007 GCA_002564285.1 Tympanoctomys barrerae
CCTGGCCCGTGGCAGCAGGAGACACTGGAGAGTGCCGCCAGAGCTGCACAGCAAGTGCACGTTTCATTGAATACCTTATTAAAGACAAATGCAAAGTGACTCTGCTGTCAAACACTGTAGCAAATAATATATTATGTCAGTGCAAATCCAGTAAGAAAAATATAATTTTATCACTTAGGATGATTTATAAAATACGCTTTGCTAAAAACAAATCGAAACAAAGTCACAGATGGTGACGACCTCCATGTGTTATAGAGGGACGAAGTGGTCCTCCCGCAGGGCCACCCCGGCCGCTGCCCTTGCCCGCCCCTGCCAGGGCTCACACTCGGGCCTAGGACAGGCCTGTGAATGTGGTCAGTACAGGCTGCAGCTCAGCTGGACACGGGCATCACGGGAACAACTGTGGCACCCTCCCCTGCCAGCCGGGTCGAGCCTGGGCGACACAGTGCCCACGCTCACTGGTAGGTGACCTTCACACAGAAGGTCTCTTCGTTCTTGTCGTCATGGTCGTTGATGTAGATCAGGACCTCCTCCTGCCCTGGCCTCCCGCCTGGCGCAAACCGCAGACCAATGGTGTAAGTCTCGCCACCGCCGACCTGGAGGGGACGCAGAGCCCAGTCACGCCCACCTGCATGGCCCGCTCCTCGCTGGTCACCCCCAGAAACGTGGCACGGGGTGCACATGCTCACAGTGACCAACCGTCCTGAGGAAGCGCAGGGCTGCCTGAGGTCCAGTGCCCAATAGCAGCCCAGACCCAACGGAGGGAGCTCCTGCCCGGAGCTCAGGGAAAAGCTGCACCAGCTTCCACGCTGGACTTGCAGGCTACGTCTGAGCCCATGGGAGGGCAGAGGCGCTAGGACAGTGGGGCCTGAGCACCCAGAGCCCTTGGCATGGCCAGCCCACACCTGACCTGGCCACCAGCGCACACCTGGAAGGCATCCTCCCTGAACTGCAGCAGGTCCGGGCGGTCGCTGTGCAGGTGGAAGGTCCTCCGGGCAGGGTAGGGGTTGGTGTAGGTGATCCGCTTGTTGGCGCCCTTGCCTTCCCCCACCGCCACGGTGATCTCGAAGGCCTGGAGATGAGGGCAGGAGAGCTGAGGCCAGTCTAGGTGCGCAGGGCCCTTGGGCTGTCAAGGGGAGACAGAACACCTCCCCGGAGCCGCCGCCCACCCCAGCCACACCTGTCCCTGATCAGGACAGTGCGGGTCACAGAACTGGGTGACACATGGCGACTCCGTCATCAGTCCCACAGCAACAACCCCCGGTGTCCTCGACCTTCACATACCCCTTACAGACCTTAGAAATGAGCGGCTGGCGGCAGGAGAGGCACAGCAGCCAGCAGGCCACCAGCTGGTGGAAGTCCACGTCAACCAGGTTGAGGTGCACAAAGCGGCTGCCGGCCCTGTGGGGCCGCACCCCCACATGTAGGTCCTGAACCCCATGAGGGGGCAGCAGGAAGTCACCTGCAGGGTCCATCTTCAAGGGCAAGAGAGCAGTCAGCACGCACCCCCACTGGACAGCAGCCCCCCTGCACCCAAGCGCCGCTCCCCACAGAAGCCACGGGTTCAGCTCCTCTGCCTGCCTGCTGGGGCCCAGACCTGAGGCTTGCCCTCCCTTGCCCACCATGTCCTTGTTCCCAAGTCCCTCTGAAGAGCAGTCGCCAGAAGGCACCCAGCAGCACATCCCACCCGCCTCACCAGCCAGCCGAGGGCCAAGGCCCTGAAGTTGTACCTTGAGCTCCTGGGGGTGGGAGGTGAAGGCCCTCACTTTCCTAACCGTCTGCGTCCCCCGGAGCACGAGGGACAGGCGTGTCACCTGGCCCGCAACACAGGAGACATCCACCCGCTGCAAGGAGTGGAGGCAGACCCGCCAGGTCTGCACGGGCACCGCCAGCCAGGGGTCCCTGTGCAGAGAGCGAGCACCCGTGCCCGCCTCAGCCACAGCACTGCCCCGGACGCCCTGGGCCGCTGAGGACGCTCCTCTGGTAAGGCTGCCCCAGGCCCATTCAGTGACATCGCAGGAGGCATGGTAGGGGTCAGGGAGCACAGCCCTCCCCGCTGAACACTGCCTCCCATCCTCAGAAGCTAGGTGGCAAATCTCCAGGCCCCAGTTTTAAAGGCCTCAGAGGGCTGGGAATTAGGGGCTCCAAGGAAAAAGTGAAAGGGCTGCACTGAGGAGTGGGGGACAGGGAGAAAGAATTCCAGGGCCACCTGGAGCATCGCCCTAGGCAGGGGCACAGGAGCAGCTGCAGATTCCCCAGGAGCTCCAGGCTCAGGGGACAGCTGAAGTCCTCTGGGCTCTGGCTGGGCACATGCCACCTTGAGCCTTCCACTAGAAGGCGTGCAGTGGGTCCCAAGGCCCCGTGGTCACCCGTGTCACCCCGGAGTGGAGCTGGAGATCTGCTTTCCAGGCTGTGGCGGCCACAGGCTCAGGCTCCAGAGTGAAGGCACAGTCACCTGCCCTGCGATGGGGCAGAACAGGACAGGGCAGACCCTCCGCCTGCCCCTCCTGCCTCTCCCTCACATCTGCCCGCTGAGTTCTGTGTACTTACGCATAAATGATGACAAAGAAGTCTTTGATCTCTGGGCTGGGACCGCTGGCCACCTTTAGAAACACATCCCGGGGCTCCCCGGGGCCCTGCACACAGACACGGAGTGTCGGTGCCCGTGCCGCCTCCCGCGGGGTCTGGCCGCGTCCGGGCCCAGGTCCCTACAGCCCAGCAGTAGGCCCCACCCTACCAGTACACCCGCTCCTGCACTAGCAGCGTGCCCTCTTTTGTTCATTGGGAGAGAAAACCATCGGCTTCTTGATTTTACATTGATTTCAATAACCACATTCTACAAATTCTATCTGGCTTCCCGAGCAGTCGTAACACAATTATTGCCGTTACCCTCAGCCCAACAGCAGTTACTAAGGGCCTAATTGCCAACTGCTTCCTGCCTTTCATACTGCAGAGCAGGGAGCTGTTCTGCTGGCAGAGAAAGCCAGGCACTCCGGGCGCGCCCACCACAGTGCCCCCCACCCGGCACCAGCGAAGTCAGAGCAGCGAGGGGCCCGCCGGAGGACCTGCCCGGGCAGTCAGGACGCACCACTTGCTGGGCCTCACAGACGACATTCGGGTCGCTGCACCGCACATGCACTGGTGGCTCCTCCCCAGGTCTTCCCACGGGGGCGCCTAGAACAGGGAGCGGGGACCGTGGCACCACCCCACGGCAGCACGGCACACACAGGGACGGCACCCAGTGGGGGAGGACAAGGTGAACAGAAGCGGCATCAAGTGCACAGATGTCTCCTCACTGTAGGGCAGAGCTGCGAAGCGCGCAGCCGCCTGAGGAAGCTGCAGCCCCCACACAGGCCTCGTGCTTGACTGACTTTAGGACAGGGACGGCCACCAGATGTGCACCCTGCCACCTCTGCGGTGCCAAGAGGCACCCATGCCGAACTACGAAGGCGGGTGGCAGGAGCCACGGCCCACTTGGCGGGGTGGCAGCTTCGTGCCGCTTCTCGCCTCTCTGGAGAGACAGACACTATCCCACTGGCCAAGCCCTGCAAGGCCGGCCACGGGGAGCAGGGGACCTGCCTGGAAGTGTGTGCCAGGGCGGCAGGCGGATGGCCTTCTTCAGGAAGGTGAGCTCCGGGTGGTAGAAGCGGAAGACCTGGTCCACCACGTGCGGCTGCGGCTCCACCGTCAGGCAGAGAACAGCCAGGGGCTTGCCGCCACCTGCTCGGAACAGGACCTACAGGACAGGGCCGCGCCGGCATCAGGACGGCATGCAGGCTGGGGCTTCTCTCCCCCTGTGCTACCTACGCTGGTAGGGAAAATGTTTCTCCAAAACTTCCAGAGATCGGGAGGGGCGGCCAGGGCTCCCTGGGAAAGCACTGAGTGAAGTTCTGGCCAAGCACAAGTGAAATCATGTGAGGCCCCTGGCGATGGGCTGCCAGGTGCGGGCCGCCCTCACCTGGACTCCGCCGAGGATGCTCAGGAGGGAGTGGCCTGCTGGACGGGAGAAGGCCGCCAGCAAGGCCCTGAGCTCCGCCAAGATCCCACCTCTAGACACAGAGACAGCGGGTGCGGTCAGGACAGACTAAGGAGATGTTCCTGGAGCCACGCAGAGGGCGCCTGCTCACAGCGTGGCCCAGAGCGATCGGGTGCACCCCGCCCTTCTTCACCTTGGCATGTTTGGTGGCCACAGCGCTAGCCTTCCAAGGCGCTCCAGCATCCCCGCTCTTCTCAGCACTCAGCTCTGCAGAGCCCTGCGAGACACCAGTTAGCACAAGCTGTCACAAGGTACAGGCAGCAGAGACCACGCCCGGGCACTCAGGCGCAGCGCTCCTGAGCATCACACCTGTCCTCCCACATGCCAGCTCCTGGGCAGCTGTCTCCCTGTCACCCATGCGGCAGGAACCAGAGTCTGTGGGGGCCACATGCTAGGGACAGATCCAGCATGGTCCCACTCTGTCGGCTGTCCGGCTCTGTCCTGTGCTCCAGCCACGCAGCCAGCCAGAGCCCCTGGGCTTTGGGACCTCAAGAGCTCCGCCTGAGCTGCCACCAGAACCAGCCCTCCTGTGTGCGCCAGGCCGAGGTGCCCAGCACCCCAGGCTGACCGCAAGTGAAGACTGAGGGTCACACACCAGATGCCTCACCCTAGCTCTTCCCAGGTTCACGTGAGGAGGAGCCACTGCTGCACCCGTGCCCACAGCTGGGGGGAGAGAGGGATCAGGGCTGTGATGCGCAGGGGCTGAGAGCACGCTGGTGACAAGGGGGACATGTGAGACCGAGGAGGGGCCAGAGGTTCCCGATGGTGCCCAGGCCCAGCACCTGTGCAGGAGCAAGCGGGCCCGCGGAGAAGCTCTGGTACTTGAAGGGGACGTGGGTGGTCTCCCGGGGACGCAGGTAGAGCTGGGGGGCCAGGTCACCACGCAGGTGGAACATGTCCTCCTCGAGCGGCGTGTGCAGGCCGGCGGTGTCTTTGAAGAACCTCCACTCTCGACTGTCCACGATGAGGCTGTGGAAGGAAAGCACGGTGAGGAGCCGGCCAGCCCACCCGAGAGCAGACAGCACCAGGCGGGGCGCGGGGCGCTGTCGGGCAGGGCCGCGCACCTGAGCTCGGGGTTGTCGATCTCTATAGACACCGTGTGCTGCGTGTTGTGGGGGTTCTTCAGGGTGAACTCAAAGAACTCAGCTGTGCCCAGCGTGGCGTAGAGCGTGTGCCGCGTGGTGATGGCCAGGCTCAGCACGCTGGCGATGCTCTCTGCCTTGGTGCGCTCCCTGTAGGCGTCGATGACCTGCAGGTCCCGGGAGTGCTGCGTGCGTGTGCTCTGCTGAGCCTACAGACACCAGGGCCCTCCCTGAGCACCCTGGCGAGCCTTATGGAAAGCCAGCACTACCACCTCTGCCTGGCTGCGTGGCTGGGGTTTGGGCCACCCAACTCCAGGGCTGCAGTTGGCACTGCAGTAGGGAAGGCGGCTGCCTCTCCTTCCACCTGGAGGCCCACACGGCACCCAGCCCAATGTGCATGCAGATGGGGGTCTCCCCACACACTCCCAGGACCCCCTCTGAGCAGGCTCACTGCTGTGTTCTGCTGGGCCTGGGCTCCCTCACTTGGGCAGTGGTGCTGGTCACACACAGGACAGCCTTGATATAAGGCTCTCTGTCAACACCCTGCATCACCTACCTTCTAAAATCCCCCAGCTAGGGGCCAGCCAAATAGCTCAGCAGATTAAAGCACCTGCAAGCAGGCACCGGGATCAGGAGTTCGATCCTCGGGAGTGCCGTGCTGGCCCTGCCCCCGGGGCACACTGAGACAGCAATTGAGACTGGGTGTGGTGGCGCAAGCCTATAATCCCAGCTCTTGGGAGGCTGTGAACAGGCAGATCACTATGAGTCCTATCTAGTAGTGAGACCCTGGACACCTTGTAGACCCTTCCCTAAAATAAAATAAAATAAAAATTTTTAAATTCCCCAACTAAAAACATTCTCCTCCCATTATTTTATTTTTTTTCCTTCTAGTTTTGTAGTTGGAACCTAGGGTCTCTACATTGAGCAACGTTCCCAGCCCTTTATTTTTTATTTTGAGACAGTATCTCATCAAGTTGCTAAATTGCCCAAGCTGGGCTCAAACTTGTGATCTTCCTGCCTCAGCCTCCCAGGGGGCTGGAAATTATAGGCATGTGCCACTACACCTAACTTTCCTTGGCTGCAGACTATGAAAGGGTCTATTCAGATTTCAGCCAAATGGAGGGAGCCTGCTGGTCAGAGCGATTACAGGACAGCCCAAGACACTGGGGCTCAGTATGGGGCCTCAGAACCCTCGCAGCTTCAGCCAGGCACAACCCGCTTCTCCTGGAACTCAGGACTTCATCCTGGGGCTCACATCCCACTGTCTCCTCTCCTGGCACCAGGACTGGGTGGAGGACAAGGGGACAGCTCTCGAGGACCTGGTCTCCAGAGACCTGGGCAAGGCAGCGCCCTCACCAGCACCGCGGTCCTGCGGCCCACAGGCTCCGCTCCCGACTCCCGCAGGCGCACGGACCTCATCCTCTCCAGCTTGCGCCTGCGCACGGCGTCCACCTCGCGGGCGTTGCCCCGGGGTCCCCGGCTGCCCGGCGTAGGGGTCAGCAGCATGGCGGCCAGCTCGCTGTCCACGTCGGCCAGCCTCTGTGCCTGGACCACATTCCTCCCTGCTGAGAGGATGAGAAGAGGGGCTGGGTTGGGGTGGCACCCACACTCTGCTTGTGGACCAGCTCCCAGGGCCCCTCTCACGGACACCAGCCCCCTCCTCCGGCAGTTCTGCTCTGGGTGACCCCAATAGCCGCAGGACGGTGGCGACAGGAGTCTGAGCTCCATGGCACCACCATGCCCCGCCAGCCCCTCATTTGTCCCCTCCACCCACACAGCGGGGGTGTAAGGACTGTGTTCAGTGACAACACCTCACCTGAAGGTGACAGTCAGCCAGGCCAGGCAGTGACAGCACCCCAGCCTTGCCCCTGGGTCCCCCCACCAACTCTAGCATCACCACCAGATTCCTATGGGAAACCACAACCCCTGGCCTGGGCCAGCTCCACTTCCAGTCAGCAGGGGAGGCCTCCCCTCTGCCTCCACCACAAGGACACAAGTGCCCCCTCAGGATCCAGCCATGACTCCACTTTAAGGCCACTAAATCGCTTTTTTGATGCCAGGAGCTGGTTTGGAGGTCTTTAGTCACTTCCTAGGAAGAGCATTTTGTGGTGCTGGGAAGCAGGTTTGAGACACCCGCACCTCAGCTCCATGCAGGGCCTGGGGACTCAGGATGAGCACAAGTATCCAGACAGCGTCACCCCCACAAACGCCTCTCCTGGGTCCCTATGCCTACAGAGAAGCAGTAGGCATTGGGCCTTCCGAACACTGCAGAACGTCCACTTCCCAGAGCCTGTGCACCCTGCAGAACACCTCCAGCTTGCTTCTCCTAGGGCTCCAGGCCGCTCCTCCTCTCAGTGGGTCCTTGGCAGGCCAGCTCCTGGTCACTGAGCCCCAACCTGCAGCCCCAGACCACACCTTTCTGCCCTGGGGGACCCAGGTTCTGGTCCATGCCCACCCCTTCCCCACACTACTCTAGGTCACCTCAGCTCCCTCCACCCACTTTTATTTGACACCAGGAGGAGGCTTCGGCCCAGAACACACTAGCTCACCTGGGTCACAAGCGGCTTGCAGCACCGGCCAAGCATGCAAACCCGACTCCCAGAGTTCTCAGGACCAGAAGTGTGGGTCCTGGAGGCCCTGCCCTCTCCAGCAGGCTGGGGCAAGGATCCCAAGGCCAACGGGTCTGAGGCCCAGCCAAGAGACAACATAGGGTAGGCAGCCTGGGCGCACGCCAACAAGGTGACCCTTGCGGGAAACCCTACTCGAAGGGCACTTCCCGGTTCTAATGCAGATGATGCAAGCTTGTACGTCCTGAGGGGGGAAGAGCCTTCACCCAGCCAGGCCCTCCCTCCCAGACCCAGGTCTTCCCTCCCAGAGCCCGGGAACTGGTTAGCACACCAACAGAGCTTCAAAGCCACATCTGACAATCGGTCCACATCCACCCTGGCCTCTCCCTTGCTCCCCTTCCTCATGGTAGCAGAAGGGAACACCAGGTCACCAACAGGACTATGACCCTGTGAGGCAACACAGCTGGCTGCTAGGGCAGGCCTGGAGGGACTCAGGGGTGCACAGCCTGAGGGACCACAGAGCCACTGTCAGGGCCCAGTGCGGGACACAGGCACCCTAGAGGCAGAGGGTTGTGTGCCACACACATGCACGCACACACACACATACACGTGGACTTCCACCCCCTCGATGCACCCACCCCACACGCAGTTCACTACCACCTGCGTGGGGCCACGGCGGCACTCACGTCTCAGGGCTCCCTGCGTGAGGAGGCTGCCTCCAGGGAAGCGGCCGGCTCCATCACTGGAGATGACCCGAGATCGGGATGGCGGCAGCGAGCTGGGCTCTGTCGCTCTCCGTTCACAGGCGTGACCTGAATGAGAAGTGCCTGGTGTGAGGCCTGAGGCCTCCGGGGCGCAGGCGCAGGGCTCAGGTGCCCCAAGAGGCCTGGCCTCTGGGTGCCGTGCATACCTGGGACCGCCGGGGAGCCTGTCCCTGCCTTGCTGCTCTGAACACACCTCGCAAAGAGAACCGCAGGCAGCAGTGTGTGTCCTGACCCCTTTCACACCAGGCCTGCACCAGCTGCTGGCAGGAAGTCAGTCCACGTACCCTCGGGCCTGATAATCTCAGCCGCCCCCAGCAGGGGGTGCTGTTCAAGGTCAGGCCTGGGCAAGGCATTCGTGAGCCTGGGAACTGGCACCTAGCTGTCTGCCTAACGCAGGCAGCAGGGCAGCCTCTCAGGACAACACGCCCACAGAGCAGGGGTCACAGAGCCACAGCTGTCCACAGAGGGACACGTGTGATGCCCAGGAACAAGCAAAACGACAACAACCCAGAAGGCAGTGCCCCGTGGGCTGCCTGCCCCCGGACCGGGCAGAGCGCGCTCGGAGACGAACACCCGGGCTGCAGAGGGAACGCGGCTGCCGATTTCCCCAAGTCCACCAGGGTGGCATGGAACACGTGCTGGCCTGGGCGTCCCAGGCTTTTCCTGGCGTCTCAGCAGCAGAAGCCCCGCCTCAGCTCCCTCTGCTCCCCACCCTTTCTGCCTGCTGGGGCACAGGCAGCTCTGTCCCCCAGGCCTGGAGGGCTGCGGTTCTCAGGGTGGCACAGCACTGAGTGTCCCCAAGCCACACGCCAGCAAAGGTGGGGCACATCTTCCACCCGGCCCTGTGAGCAGGGTGACGGCTCCAGCTGCCCGACAGACTGCATCTCGCTAGAGCAGCTGTGAACGGAGACGGACAGTGCCAGGCGCCACCCACACCTGCGAGCTGGGGAAGCCAGAGCCTGCCGCAGCTTTCTCTGCCACCTCATCGGCTCACCAGCAGCTCCCTGCATCGAGGCGACCCCAGCCCCCTACCTCTCACGGAAATGAGCACAACCTGTATGAGCGCTGTTCAGAGACCCAGGAAGCCACTTCCAGGTCAGAGAGGGGCTGTGGAGCTCATGGGTGGTGACTGTCACCACTGGGGCTTGGGCTCCAGGAGGGCAGAGGACCCCAGGAGGGGAGGCTGGCAGGATCGCATGGTGCCCTTGTGGGTGAGGGGCACTGCTGGGCTTTGTGAGGTGTTCACAGTGCCCAGGGCTTGGGAGACCTCATGAGGCCTCAGACTTGCTCACGCTGGAGTGGAGGGCAGGGCAAGGCGCCGAGTCTCTCTGGGACAGCCCCAGCTTCAGTCCTGCAGGCTGCTTCCCCTGGGGTGAGGCCAGGGCTGTCCTGCTGTGCCTGGTGTCCCCTAAAGCCTCATGCAGGCACGGGGAGCTGTTCCAGGGCTGGCTGCATCCGGGTTTGTGATGCTGGGATGGATGCATGGTGCAGCGCTGGACTCAAACCAAGAGCCTGAGTGCTCCCCCAAGCGGCCTGGATGAGATGTGAGGGGCAGGACGAGCTGCAGTCAGCCCTGGCTGCTCTGCTGCCTTCTGCCCCCACGAACTGTCTCTCTTGCGACACTTCTCTGCCACACCCTGGAGCCAGCCACTCTGGGCTGAAACCACCACAAACTGAGCTAAACAAACCTTTAGCTTTGGGCACGTAGGCGAAGAGCAGCTGAGTCAACGCCACTCTGGGGACCGCGACCACCCTGGGGCCGGCAGAAATGCCCCGCGGTGCGCAGATGTGGCAGCGGAGGGCACACGGCACTGCGCGGCCAGCCTGCCCCTCCGTCCCGGTCAGTCCCAACACTGCTGTCCCAGGAAGCGTCCTGCAGCCACAGACACGCTGACCTGTGTGGCCACCAGCCCTCCCCTGCCTCCCGGAAGAGCGGCTGTGGAAGCGACAGTGAGCACCCCGCTGACCCATCAGCCTAAATCATAACCACAGCGGGACGGGGCGGCGGAGGCTAATCACCGTGCAGACAGCCAGAGGACCCCAGGAGAGCCCCGGGCAGAGCTGGTGGGAACGTAGCTGGGCGCAGCTCTACCCACCGGCACCCCACACACGCCACTGCGCCACACACATTCAAGGTGGACAGAGAAATAAAGGCCGCAACTTTTTTTTTTCCTCAAAAAGTGCAGCATTTGCAAAGGAAGCACAAGCGCGGCGCGGCACCAGTCCTGGGAGCCCTCTCCTCTCCGCTGCGCGGGCGTCCCGGGCGCTGCCTGCCTCAGCCTCTGCTCCCCGCGGGCTTATCTTGCTCTTGCAGGCAAAGTATGAAAATGATAATTTAAGATAACATAGAACAGGGCCCATCTTTCTTCTGAAGATAAGATTTTAAGACCTGGAGTCACTGCACATATGCGGGGTGGTGCAGTAAATACAAAATCACCGCCACGGCCCAGGGAGCAGGGCACTCGGCACGTGGCTCCCAAGGACGGCCATCCCTCAGGCATTTATTTCTTCTAACCTAATTGAGTTTTGCTGTTTCCATATTGTCTGTTTTGTGGCTG
>NDGN011435689.1:0-10945 GCA_002564285.1 Tympanoctomys barrerae
GTAACTATATATCTATCCTAACCACTTTGAATACACAGATACAAAATGTACATTCATTTATATATCCCCTATATATCCCCGTTTTGTTTAGTTTGTCATCAAGCAGAAGACCCAATACTATTATGGATTACTGGACTCTTAGATATTTTGCTCAGTTCACACACATAACATGCATATTTTAGCACAATAAAATCCACCTGAACTGCTGTGGTAAGGAATAGGATTTCCACCCTCGCTTTTGTACTGAAGAAAGTGTCTCAGGGTTTACAATAGATATTTATTGTATTGTAAATAGAAGAGAGAAAATATTTTCTTCTTTTAATTCTCTCACATATTTTCATCAAGTCACAGTGAAATTCTAAAACGTTTCTAAGACCGTTGGAGATCTTGGATAAGTTAATCAGTGTGACTGAATTGTGGTCTCTGACAACTGGTTTTTAAATAATGTTAAATCTTTTTACAGAATTTTCTTTTTTGACAGGGAAGCAAATTTTCCTGTTAAAGCTGCATATTACCCAATTGTGCAGAAGAAGGCCATTCATCACCTTTAATTCTACAACAAGATTTATCGTTCTAACTTGTTTTAAAGTCCAATTTTGTTTTGTTACCAGATAGTGTGCTGACCTATGTGATACAGTGTCAGGTAATTTTATTGATCAAATTACTTTTTCTTCTTCATTTGCCACTTGGTAAAGACTTACTGAAATTCTAATGTATGATGGAAACTGGGTAACAGGGAACTGATTGATTAGTGTAAAGGTAGAGATGCTTAAACACAATTGCACAGCGATGACATGAGTACCCAGAGACAAGAAGGGGAGCCCAACAAGATTAACAAGAGGCCTGAGAAAGGATATATCTTGAATAAGGAAGGATTTCAATTATCAGACTTGATAAGTATGAACAGGATACAAGCGAGGTTACTTCAGCAGAAGGAAAATAAGAGTGAAACAACGCCATGCTCAGAGGGTATTCTGTACCCAGGAAAATCCCAGGTACACAGTGATACATGTGTATTCATGTTTATAGCAGCACAATTTTGATAGCTAAATATTGAAGACAACCTAGTTGCTCATCAGCTCAGGAATGGATTTTTTTTTACAACAGAGTATTACTCAGCCAGAAAGAAGGATGAACTTGAGACACTTATAGTTAAATGGATGCAACTTGAGACCATACTCATAAGTGAGACAAATTAGACTTACATGTGTAAACATTGTATTGTCTCCCTAGCATGAAAACCTGAAAGAGTAAATAAGGTCTAAAATTTAAAATAGGTACTGTGAAAGGAGAAGAAATTGTTCAAAAACAAAAAAGGAACTAGGGTTGGAGAAAGAGGAAAGGACAGTAAGGGAGAGGGAAAATTTAAGTCCTTTATGTTATTAGTGTCTCTTAGTTCATTAAAAAAGAAAAGTTGTGCTAATATCAATTGGAGAAATTTTAGTGACTATGTCTTGCATTTTGAGCAAATACATAATGTACTGTACATGAATGTACTGAGTTAACTATTGCCATTTTACTATTTTGTTAGGATTGCCTTTGCTATTCTAGGTCTTTTCTAAGTTCCAAATAAATTTTAGGAATGATTTCTCTAGGTTTGAGAGGTATGTTGATGGTAGTTTGGTAGGGACTGCATTAAATATATACAACAATTTTGGGAGTATGGCCAATTTCAGTGTTGGTTCTTCCTATCCAGGAACAGGGAATACCTTCACATTGTCTGAAATCCTCTATGATCTCTTTCTTCAGAATACTGTAAATTTCCTTGAAAAGATTTTTGACTTCTTTAGTTGGATTAATTCTAAGGTATTTCATTTTCCATGGTACTATTGTAAAAGGTATTGTTTGTCTAATTTCCCTCTCAGTGTATTTGCTATCTGTGTAAAGGAATGCTATTGACATTTGGGTATTGACTTTGTATCCCGCTGTGCTACTGATTTTGTTTTACCCCTTTTCCATAAAACAAAATAAAACAAAAAAATCACAGGTAGTCCCAAAGAATAATTGTTGCAGAGATGTGAAAAAAAAAACCACATTCACAATGTGTCACTGCTTTGATCGCATTTATTAGAACTATCACTAAATATTCTTAATGAATTAAGAAAAGAGAATATTATACCTTCATATCACAATATCACTTACAATATTTGGTAAATTTATTTCAACCCAATTGATTTCCATAGTTATCACATGCATTTTATTTTTCACTATAAAAATATTAGCATCCATAAGTTGTCAAATGAGTCAAGGCTGTAAAACCAAACTGCCACTTTTTTAATCTTTCCCATGACTGTGACTTCAGCTCCCTCTGATTAGAGTCCCTTCTTCTGCATTTCAGACCCATGCATCCTGTTGCTTATGTAGGAGCAGCCTTCGCCTCTCTCAGTTACCTCCAACTCAGAACGTTCAAAGTCAATTCAAACATCAGCTCTCTTCCCTTAAAAAAAAAAAAGAAAAAAAAAAAAACATTAAAATAACCGAAAAGATAAGTTCTCTGCCAAACCCCTCAACTTGCTAGAGAAGCTCTCCTGTGGCTCAGCCCTGCCGGCTTCTCCCCGGGTGGGGATCCTCTCACTGTCTGCGGGTCAACCATGCCCCCCCCCCCATCACGGCCTGAGCAAATGGGAGAGCGGCTTGATGATCAAGTTCTCCTGAGGAAAGGAGGCAGTGGAGAGAGACTGATGGGGTGGACTTGGCCCACGTGACCGTGCAGGCTGTGAGCGCCATCTGCAGGGCAGCTGCAGACTCAGGACCCAGGAGAACTCTCAGCGCAGATGGGGGCCAAGGGCACGCGAGCCGGATGCCTTTATGGAGGGCTAGCGCTGGTCCTCATTCTCCCCAGGTGCTGCCTGTGGCATAAAATATCCTTCAGGGAAACAGGAGATGGAAGAGGGGAGGGGGAAAGAACGTGAGAAAAAATGCGTTCTGTGCACGTGTCAACTTCCCATGATGAGTGACGTCATTCACTGAAAACATTGACCAAAAAAAAAAAAAAAAGAAGTAAGTAGGGTTGGCCAAATAGCTCACCTGCTTAGGCAGAGCACAGCAACTGGGGATCGATCCCTGGCACGCAGTGCGGTCCCTGCACCCAGGGCGCGCTGAGACGATGATTAAGACTTAGTGTGGTGGCACACGCTTGTAATCCCAGCTCCTGGGAGGTTGAACACAGGCGTTTCACGGTGAGTTTGATCTATGTAGTGAGATCCTGTAGACCCTGTACTAAAGACAAAAAATAAATAAATAAATAAATAAATATAAAATAAGATAAAATAATTTGAAGGAAATGTTTAACCATGATATTTAGTAGTTTGTAACAGAAAACATAGAGGAAGAGTTTGGAGCCATGAATATGGGTAAGAATTTCCTGAAAAGGGCTTCAACAGTATCAAAAATAGTAGCAGTATGCGCCAAATAGGCCTACAATAAATCAAAAAGTCTGGGCAGAAAGGGAAACAACCAATGGCGTGAAAACACAGCCTACCCAGCGGGAGAAAAATCAGGGCATCCCACCCCAGGAGTGAGGCTTAGGTATCTTCAAGAATTTTCCTAGTACAGAAAATAAACCTTCATGCATTTAAATGTATTAAAATTATTTAATTGTATTACAAACTATGAATTAGACTTTTAATGCAACTATATTATGAATTACAAAATGGACTTTTTAGAGTGTGCTTCTATTAACTATTATATTTTTGGATGAAGATCTCAGATTTTTCAGTTATTAAACATAATTCAAGTGACATCATTTAAATTACTAGGAGCTGTCTTTCACCACAGCAACTGACAACCCAACAATTCATCTACTGTACATACCGTTGATTGTCAGATTCTGGTAGAAATATTGGCAATCGCTCTATTCTGTATACATTTTTCCCTTATCCATAATGGAAGAGATCAGTTAAAAATATTTTTAAATGATGTTGCTTTCTCTGTCTTAATAACGTCACACAAGATGGGCATTAGGCCAGTATAGACATATTTCTGTTAGTCATCATTATTTTGAAAAACTGAAGCATACTTTAGAGGTTATATAAATGACAGAATTCTTGTAAGCTAATAAAGAAAATTATATGCAAGAAATATAAGCACAGTATCATAGCCAAAGGTAGCTAGGAAACAAAGCAAATACAACTGTGTGATCTATTTTTTTTAAATCTTTTCTATTTTCCCAGATTCACTAAAATAATTGCCTATTTATTTAGTAAAATGAATGTTAATTGAGTCATTTTCAGTTTCATTTTTATTTAAATTGTTATTTTAATATATCCATTTTCTTAACTATTACCCTGAATAAAGCTGAATTGTCATTTGAGAATTCAATTTTTAGTACTGATGGTGAAAATTATTTGAATTGATTTTCCTAGTGTCAAATAAATAAAAAGTCTATTATAGTTGGTAGTCTATTTCATGGTTGTTATACTTTTATGAACTACACATAATTATGGGTATTACTATAGGAACTGCGAGCAATAACTTTTTATATTGACATATCTATACTCTCACTGATAGAAGATTACCTGTTTATAAACAGAAGATTTAAAATATAGAGAAATGTCCACAGTAATTTGTATTTTATTTGGATCTAAATATATTCTGTGCCTCTGATCATCCAGTTCTGAAGATGGCTTCTGTTTTCAATTTTTTGTTGCCAACTTTACATTTCATTGTAAATGTTTCATAAGAGTTTTAAGGCTGAGCTTCCTTGGAGCTTGGGGTGGTGGTTTTGACTTATTTATAATTAATTCACTATAAAACTTCATATTAAGTCACATTTCTTTGGCTCATTTTGTACATCTAATCTAGCTGATTTACAGGACCTTTCTCTGACATTCTCTGTGTGTCTCTAACTTAGTGACTTAACAGATTTCTATCACTAAAGAGGGTTCCTAAAATTTGCCCACCTGTTTTCCTGTACAGTATCAAGTCTTTATAGAGAAAAGAGGAATGGTAAACAGTGTGATTAGCACATTTCTTTCCCCCCTCAAAAAATAGCAGAAGGCTTTTTTTTTTTTTTTGGTTTCTCAGAATGGCTGGCTGGAGTTGTGGGGATCAAACCACAGCAACCTGAGGTTGACTGCTTTGCTGAAGCAGCCACTAAAACAACTGAGCTGAGGGGCAGGCCCCAATTAGCACATTTCTTATCCAGCAGTACCTTCCCTTGCATTGAAAGAAATGGGAAATTTATATTTACAAGAGGATCCCTTCATAAACTGAAGGGGCTTTAAACAGGTTATAAATCTTAACACATGAGAGCAGCTCCTTCCCCTGCCTTTCTCTTCTCTGTGCAGATCTCTCGCTGCTCCCATCTGCCTCGGAACCACTGTCCTCCAGGACCAAACACCTTCTCTAAGTTAAGTTGTGAGTTCTGATGGAGAGACATTTCAGGCCCGTGTTGAAATTGCCAAGTCATCTGTGACACTCCAGGTCATGTTGGAAGGCTTGAGAAGAGATGAAGAAGAGGGCGATGACCCAGGTCTCCCACCGAATGTTAGTGCAGCAGTGCTTACGAAGGCCATTCTGCGGTGCATCCATCACAGGGAGGACCTTGCTCATCCTAAGGAAGAGGAGAGCAAAGGAAAATCAACTGGTGCTATCTCAGTTGAGGGCTGAGAATTCCTGCAGGCTGACAAGGAAGGCTTTTTTGAACTTACTCTGGCAACAACTTCCTGGACATCAAGGGCTTGCTTGATGCTCCATCAAGATGGCTGCCAGTGGGATTGAAAGAAACGTCCGGCGCACATCTGCACGGCCCTGTATATCAAAAATGACTCCATTGGACAGGAGCAAGCCAGGGATGAAGGGGAACCAGTGGTGTGAGGAGAAATGCAATGCCATGCCTCTCGTGGTAGAACTGTCAGTATTGTTCCAAGTACTAGCTGTGCTACGTACTGTCGCTAATATTAGGTAGAGAGTAGAGAAACTCAGCAAAGTGTATTATCCATGTATCAGCCCAATATTGTCATCACATCATGTAGACTGAGTACAGATGCGGAGCCAATGGCTGAGTTTCTGCTGCTCTGAGCAAAGATCTTTTTTTTTTTTTTTTTTCTTTAACTCAATAAAATCAAACTGCACGATCTCTGCAGACAGGGACATTTTGAGCTTTCCCTCTTTTTGTCATTCTTTCTTTTTCTCTTCCTCATGTTTTGATCTTTTTGAGACAGGGTTTCAATAAGCAGTTCAGCCTGGCCTTGAACTCACTATGTAGTTCAGGCTGACCTCAAACTCACAGGCCTCCTCCTGTCTCAGCCTTCCAAGTTTCAGGATTAGAGGTGTGTGGCACCACAACCAGCTCCCTCTTTTGTCTTAACGTGATTGCTGCCAAGTTTATTGTACATCAACTACAGGAAAAACATGGGATGTTTACATGAGAGAAAAATGCTCAGCTGCTCTATATGCATGACTTTATACATTTTAGGATGATTATGCAAGATCCTGAAATACTCATAACATCAACTAAAACCTAAAGAGATAATGGAAATTTGTCAGAGTGTGGTTGTATCTAATCCCAAACAGACAAAAAAATCAATGATCTTAAAACTTCATTAAAACCAGCAGTGTAAGAAAATTCAGCAAGCAGATAAGAGAGATTCAGCTAGTTTTTTTTTTTTCCTTAGACTCAATTTTTGGACTCCAAGTGAAATGCAGAGTAACAATGGTGTACTATGTATCTATATTCATTTTTATCTAACATATTTAAAAGAAAGACAGCAAGAAGAGTCTCATTTCTCCCATACATTGGATTCACATGTCTTTTCTGTAAGCAGTGCACCCAAGCGAATTGATTTTCTTCACACATTGAGCACTGTTATTCTGCAGTCTCGTCGTACAGGTGAAGGGTGAATAGGTGAGTGAAAACCTTGGGGCTAACACCCCAAGGTTTTTTCTGTATCATTAATGTTAACATCAAAGCTTTATATGCAGAAGTAGGACTTAACTTTGACTCAAGTGTCTCTGAAGTCAGTGTGCTTCAACATCAAACAGATATGCTCCAAAATGTGTCTTTGGCAATACTGAGAGTGACATCCGTGATGCCTCTCTACTAAGGAGGAAGAGGCAATCATAGAACCAAACAGGTGGCGGCTGAGACCAGACCTGAGGACCCCTGTCTCATATTCCCTGCACGTATTCAGAGCTAGAGGAGAATGCCTAGAAAAAGATAATAGAAATAGCCTCAAAAATTGAAGTCTGGTATGCCCCATTGTTTACACAGTTCTTAGAAAGCTTGTGTGTGAATAATTTCACTCCTGTTGCCCTCCCTCAGGGAATCACACTGCTTGTACTATTGCTGTGAATGAAATTGAGTTAGCGAAGGAAAAGTTTACAGGAGCAATCAGGCCGAAAATGCACCTGGGAATCTTGGAAGAGTGAGTGAATATTGCTCTGCACAGTCCTTCTTGACAACGCTGATTCCTACTCTCTCAGTCAGTGGCCGGCACTGATTCCAGAGTCGAGGACCTTTCGCGGCTGTAGGCTCCTGTCAGATGCCTTGAGCTCAACCACAGGTTTCCACTTTCTGATCACTTTTGGTGCTTCTCCTCAGGCCTGAGCAAACTGTCTCTTGAGACTGCAGCCCCAGCATCATGTTTCTATCCTTTTCTTACCCCATTATCACCGAGAAATCATATCTACGCACTATAATCTACCGCACTAGGGCTCTCCACTTTTGGGGGGAAAAAATCACATTTCTAACTTAATGATTCAAATGTGATTGTCTCAACTTTAACTGCTTTTGGATTTTAATTTCTGCACATAGAGACAAATAAATCTTTCCTTTTATCATGTTGCATGAATGAAAATAAAGCCTTTTAGTATTTCTTAAATATATGAATGATCCATATGTTTAAAATCATAATCTTTGTTTCTGCTCTCAAAATAGCTTAATGATTATTGATATGCCTGCATTTTAAATCCTGTATAGTTTTATTCAGGAACATATAACTTTTGTACACTAGAAAGTAATATGGAATGGCTTCATAAATAGGGAGCCCATTCATAAGTTCATTATGGTCATTTTTTTCTTTTGATAGTTGGGTTCTGTCCGCCTGAAATATATCACCCTCTCCACATTTGACAGAATGACCAGCTTTCCAAATCCTTTAAGTACCCGTACTAGCTTCTGCAGACACCAAGAACGCTTTATTCTATTATCTTCATAGTGCAAAACCCTGTGTGCAAAGAATCCATAATTCAAACTTACTGAGCAATAAAATTGACTTACCTTGCATTTCCAATAATCCCTCTAAATTTTATTTTTCTCCAGGGATGTTTTGGTTCAAAATTGGTGTGCAGAAACATGAACAAGGTCTGCACAGAGCAGGATAGATGAGTTAAGACCCAGGGTATGGTTGGTTCGTGGAGGAATAAGAAAGCTTTGAGAGGCACAAATGCCCCTGCTCTACATCTCTAGCTCATTTTTTCAAGGTGGGAACACAGGACCACACAGGCCTCCTCTCCCGGGTCTGCCCTCAGCCTCCCCAGCAGGCCCGCCTGCGTCCTCGAGGGCTTCCTTCGTGAAGAGCAGGGTCTGTGGTGGTTGAGTCACGTGAACCCAAAATACATCAGCTCACATCTACCTCCGCTCACTGTCCTAAAGCCCTCAACAGTGCGTGCGGGCTCTGTGGGAAGGGGAGAGTCGATCTGAGTGCTATGGCCTCCTGTGATGACAGCGTCCTGTTCTTCTTCAAGGCTCCGAAGTGATCTTCCTCTGCTGTTTTGTCTCCAAACTGGTCGGTAGGTGAAGCTGGAGTTGCGAGGGTTGGGGGGGAGGCATCCCATTTGCTGCGCTCCCACTTCCTGTGTGTGCGGACGCAGAAGCTGCTGAGTCCTTCCTTCAGCTTTCAAGTGCTAAGTGATCACGTATCAATTTTGTGAAATATAATTATAATCAGGGAGGCTGGGCAACTTGGATTTCAGTTTTCAAATTCTGCTTGCACATTTTTTAGCAATTCAATGGCCAAAAGAAGAATCCCTGAGCAAATGCAGAAAAGAGCAGGCAAAAGTCCTGTCCCCTTTATCACTTCAGACATCCGTGATTCCAGGCACGAAGCTCTGATGAGCAGCCTAACCTCGAGGCTAGAAAGAGGTGGACAGAAGACTAATTAACGGTACGAACCACATTTGGTGATAACTAAGAGGGAAGGATTGGCAATATGATAATTCTCCATCAGAATCCTAGCCAGACTTTCTGACATCTGTTAAACTATGCTTCTTTAAGACTCTTCACGTGTGTATTAAACCTATTATTGGTTCTCCAAGGTTTTTCTTTTTTAATGTACTTAGTACAGGGTCTACAGGGTCTCACTACACAGATCAGACTCCTAGTGATCCTCCTGTTTTCAGCCATCCACGTGCTGGGATTACAGGCATGCACCACCTTGCCCAGTTTCAGACTAACAGCATGCCCCAGGGGCAGGGCCAGTGAGGCACACCAGGTCCCTACATCTGCCTAAGCAGGCACTTTAAACTTCTAAGCTATCTCGCCAGCCCCGGTTCTTCAAGTTTTGAGATATCAGGCATCAGTAGTTTCTATGTTCTCAATATTTTGTGCTCTAAATATTCACATGGTGAAACAATTAATAAACCAAGGTGACACACTAGGACATGAGGCCTTTGGAATCAGTGTCCTGGTTAGAGAGGCAATGGAGATGTGCCTTCCCATTTTTGCCCTTGTTGGGCACAGGAAGTGTCCTTTGGGAAGCAAAAACTAGATTCTCACAAGACTTGGAGTCTACAGGCTGGGGAGGTATCTTGGTGGTCTAAGACACCTGCCTGGAAAGAACAAGGACCCAGGTTTGATATCCAGTACCACATACTGTTCTGGCACTAGAAAACTGGGTGCTCTGTGCTAGCCTCTGATACCAGGCATGGTGGTGCACACCTGTAATCCCAGGACTGAGGAGACTGAGACAGGGGGTTCATTACGAGACCAAGCTGCATTGCGAGACCCTGTACAAAATAGATAGATAGATAGATAGATAGATAGATAGATAGATATTAAAAACAAATAAGACTTGGAGTCTGCCAGCTGCTTGCTTGCTTTTTGTATTACCATCGTCCATAACAGTATGGGATGAGTTTCTGTCATTCGGAACCTCCTGATTGTAGTATTTCATTATAACAGGCTGAATGTAGCTCTGGCATGTATTTAATGCAGATAAATTGAGTTGAACACAGAATGCAAAGTATTCTATCATCTGCCACGTACTAGGCACAAGACCAGATATTGGAAACAGAAGCAAAATGAGCCATGGTTTTCATTCGGACACCTACTGCGATTAAATTAACACCTAATATATGTGTCATAGCTACTGGATGTGTAGTTGGAATGAATCACCCACTTATCGAATAAATAGCAGGTCATTTGTTTGGCTTTTTGTTTGTTTGGCTTTTTTTTTAATATTTGTATCAAAATTAGCAAAATGTTTAGCCATGAAACTCCTGTCCGCATTTATATTACTTTTGAGCTGGGAATATAGCTCAGTGGTAGATCTTCTGCCCAGCATTTGTGAGGTCTGGGTTCAAGCCCCAGTAGCATCAAAAAAGAAAATGCCTACTAATTTATATTACTTCTGCTGGGCAATAATTTATACATGGCCTGGAGGGAGATATTTATAAGTTGGTAAGAAAATGAACAAATGTGATTCCAAGTACACAATGGAAGCGGTCTGTTTGTAGAACCAGAAATACATCCTTTTTGTATATTTGATGTTCTTGTTCTCACAAGTTTACGCAGTTGGTGTGATGCGTGTGGCTTGAACTCTAATGAACAATGTGCTGTAAAAGAAAATCATTAAAATCAATTGAACAACCATTACTTACTTCCTATCTTTTTGTTTAATGAAATTTTGTATCAATTCTGATGTCTTAAGCGTATTTTTATTCTCTTTGTACTCAAAGTGTTTAGGATAGATATATAGTTACATTCTCTTAATGAATGGAATGG
>NDGN011435707.1:0-12020 GCA_002564285.1 Tympanoctomys barrerae
ACTTAAGGGTTTAGATGTAGATTCTCTGGTTATTGAACATATCCAGGTGAACAAAGCACCCAAAATGCGCCGCTGTACTTATAGAGCTCATGGCCAGATTAATCCATACACGAGCTCCCCCTGCCATACTGAGATGATCCTTACTGAAAAGGAACAAATTGTTCCCAAACCAGAAGAGGAAGTTGCACAGAAGGAAAAGATATCCCAGAAGAAACTGAAGAAACGAAAACTTATGGCACAGGAATAAATTAAGCATAAAATAAATGCAAATAAAATTAATTTGTCTGTTAACAAAAAAAAAAAAAGAATCACAGCTCTGCACCTATTATACTTCACTTATTCATTCATTCAACAAATATGAGTTCCTCTGATATGCCAGATATCATCCAGGTGCTCAGAGCAAGGTGGTGAACAGCAGGGATGAGGTCCCTGGACTCTTGAACAAGCAGGAAAATAGTTGTCATCAACCATTAAGCCTAAGCCTAATCTCTATCTCTTTTCTCCTTTTAGCTGTTATCATTCAAATATAATCCATCTTTGAAAATCTTGTTTACAGTTTTATTGCCTGCTACTCTATTTTTATTGACTAGAAACATAGGTTTGACCTTTTTGTTATATGAGTCCTATGGCCTTAATTACAATTTATTAATAATAGTGTCATTCAGTTTACAGAAAGAAAGAAAAAAACAGAGCAGAAGTCACCATGAGTTTGAGTGTTCATGCATTACTTTATCTCATGGTCTGTCTCAATTTTTATGCTTTTGAAATATTAATAATTAAGTATACTTTATGTGGTTTGAAGTTTTTTAGTTCTATACTGCTACATAAAGATCAAATTATTTTTTGTTTTAGGATTTTAAAAGTATATAGTCTATTGGTATACATTTATAAAACACAAATTTCACATTATTGTTAGATTCAGAAAATTAAAGAAAAATTCAGAGACGTTCATGAGTAGAGCAAACCAAATTAACAAACTGTATCTTTGGTGGGAGTTGAATAAATCAGAGCTCTTGGGAACAAAAAGGAGAAGAAATGATAAAATTAAGCAACTTTGAAAAAAATGCTTTGCTGTTAGTTCCCCAAGATACAAATCTGGGGCACATTAGCAAAAGTGGTTGGGTATCTCACTAAGCACAAGTATGAATAAACACATGGAAAGCATTTGTTTTGTATTTGGCTTGTGCTTCATTGCGTGAGGTTTCATGGTATCTGATGCTACTGTGTGAAGCTTCTGTCATGCATACAGCACACTGAGGCTTGAAAAGTCACCGCTGCTGTCATAGTGAATGCTGTGCTCCATGTTTCACTGCACCTGCTCTGTCCCCATCACTGCTTCTTCACTTACTCATTTTCTATTTGAGCCTGTCCATGTCACGTCAAGTTCAGGAAGGTCTCATTGGGCCTCATTTTAGCTGTGTGGTCAGTTTGATCTTTGATTAGAAAGGTAGTTTCTTATTCAAAAGCAGTACTACTTCTGGATTATTACTTGATAAATACTACTAAAAGAGGGCTAAAAAGGAGTTTCTCTTTTGTTTTTATATGAACTGATATTATTGAGAGCAGTATTTTATTCTTATTATTAATCAGAGGAGAGCTAAATGAAGAGATTAGCAGTTCCAGTGGGAAATCCAGAAATTTTGAGCAGTATATGTACAGAACTAGCTAGAAAACAGAATGATTTACAGTAGGAAATAGCTACCATTAGCTTACCGAGGCTAGTAATTATGCAGAAGATTTAGACCACAAGGAATTTGCCTTTTTAAATGATAGCTCCTATAAAAGTCTGTCATTTTAAAAATCTAACCCTTCTCCACTTCCTGCTGCCTCTGTTTTCTTTTTAGAAATTTTCAGGACAGTCCTACATCGCTACCACTGCTGTCATCCAGCCAGTTCCCACCCAACATTTGTTAGAAACATACAGATTTATAATATCTGCATAGAGGTTGTTTCTTAACTAATTAACACTTCAGTTTCTTTATTCATAAATATTAATGCTTTCTTAAATGAGTTAATTTGACTAGAATCACAGATGCTTAGAATATTAGACCTAGATGAGAACTTCTAAAACTAATAGACTACTATCAACATTTTATAATTGAAGATGATGATTCAGTACAAGAAAACAGTGCCTTTGCTTCTGGTCATGTTGCATCTGTCGCTGAGGCTGTCACTCAGGGGTAGGTGTTTGCCTCATGTTTCCCAGGCCATGGTTTAATCCTGTGGTGAGGGAGGAGTTCCAATATTTCATGTAAAGAAAAATTATATATCTGAAACCACCATGTAAACTAAAATGCTTTTTTGATGTTAGAATTACCTGTTATTTCTATATGTAACACAGATGTGCAGAAAATGAGAACTGTGACACTTTCAGGTATGCTCAGATGGTGCAGAGTGAGTGAATGACAATGTTTTTTCTTAACAAAGCACAAATTTTTAGTTTGTTTCATTTTTATTTTCTTAGATAATGGCATTAAGTGGTGGCTGGGGAAAGATTCTCCATGAGCAGCTTGATGCACCTGTTTTAGTTGAAATCCAGAAGCACGTTCTGAATAGGCTGGAAAATGTGTGGTTGCCATTGTTTCTTGCAAGTGAACAGTTTGCAGCCCGGCAAAAGATAAAGGTATATAAAATCAGTCTAATTCCTGGATGGCAATTGAGTACCTATCAAAATCTCAAGTGTATACCAGAAGCCTCACTTGACTGGAGACCCAGCCATTGTACTTCTCTAGGTAGTAGCTAAAAGCACAGACTCAGACTTCCCAAATTTTGATGTCAACATTGCCAAATATTAATTGTACCACTTTAATCTTCTCACTTGAGAAATGGAACTAATAATAGACATTGTTTCATGAAGCTATTGTGAAAATGAAATGAAATTAGTGTGTGATTAGTTTCTCAGCATGATGCCTGGCACACAACAAACACATGTTATCTATCAACATAGTTGTTATTTTTAATATTATTAAGCCCTTACATGAATAGGCAAGGATATATAAGGATATTCATTATAATATCATGGGGGCAATTGTTAAGTGAGTTACAACAATTCTACTGTGGAAAACTATGCAGATTTCCATATAACGTGAGATTATACAAATGAGATTTCCACATGTATCACTATGAAAGATGTTATTTATTGAGTGAAACAAGCAGGATACAGAACAATAGATAAAAGACAATCTCATTATATCTACTTCTCTTTGTTTGTGGGTACATGTTTATGCATATCCCCATTTCTGTTTATCTATTCATTCATTTATCCTTCTCCTTACCATTTTATTTGCACTTATGGAAGTAATCTAAAATGTTCTGCTCCCTGGAAATTGGCATGGAGATTGGGAAGGATTTTAATGTTTTACTTTGTAAAGTTGATTCTTGTTTTTGCTTCCTTTTATCTTTATTTCACATGAAGTATTATTTCAATGATTTAAAATTTCACTATCATGCCCCCAAACAGGCAAGCCTGATCTTTACACAAATAACAGAAGGGGGTAAAAATCCAATGATATGCTAGCCATTAATAATGCTCAGGAAGAACCTGAAAAACTTTCCTTCTACATTGTACTGAATTTATGAGACACTTTGAGGCTTGTATATCTGGAAATATCCTTAGTCTTTTGAGCTGAGCAACTTAGTACATCTGGGAACACAGAATTTATAATATGGAGAAGAGCCCAACTCATTTTAGGCAAAAAGTTCCCAGAAATAAACTTCGGGAAAATTCTAATCTCCTCATTCTCTTCTTCAGGGAAACTCCAATTTTCTATCCAAAGCTAAGTAAAGGACATTTGGCTTACTAGTGTTATTTACCGCATTTTCTCATTATATTTACCACAGTAATTTTATTGTAACTTGTATTCATTTCCTGACTTAGCGTTCTTTGGGTGGTCAGCAAAATAAACTGATGCTGGCAACAACCTTAAGCCAAAGAAAAAGGGAGAGGGTGAGAATTTATTCTAAAATCTCATGCATTCAGGGGAAGAATTGACACCTAATCTTTAGAAAAGATGTAGGCCAGAACTCAGCAAAAAGTCAGATGTTTTCTCTGGGCTGTGACTATCAAATGGCTCAGTTCTGAGATTGTAGCTCAGTGGCTGAGGGCTTGCCTAGCACATGTGAAGCCTGGGTTCAGACCCCAGCACCAACACTGCAAGAAAAGGGGGAAACACCCTCAGCCCTAGTGATCCTAGTCCTTGACTCTCTAGATCAGCTCCTGGGTCACTCTGCTATGGATAAGGAGATAGAGACACATAGCATGTATTTGGCATCAGCATTCCCCCCAAAAGGGAAAATATTATATGTAGTCAGTAAGCCTAAGAATTAGTTCTTTCTAAGCATCCATGGAAGACTGATATATCAAAAATATGAAGACATTCAAGTTCTTCATTTAAAATGACATCAAGTTTGCATATAACCTATTCATATTTTCCCATGTACTTTAAGATCATCTCTAGATTTGTAAAATCCTAATGCAATGTAAATGCTATATAAATTGTTGTTATACTGTGCTGTTTAGGGAATGAAGATAAGAAAAACAAGTTTGTACATATTCAGTACAGACACAGACTTTACTTCCCAAATATTTTCTTTCCAAGTTTAGTGGAGCCCAGAAATATGAAGGATAGACTGTCAACTGTGTTTCCTGTGTTGACAGTAAGCTTTGGTTTCTTCTAAAATTAGTTGCACAAAAGTGTATGGCTAGAAAATAGCACAAAAATTACCATAGCCATAATTACCTCTCTAGTTTCAATTCCCATGTGAGTTGGAGTTAAATCCCCATGTATGTAGGCCAATGTGATTAGCTGTTGTCTATATTAGCAAATAAAGAAACTGTGTTCTAAGAACATGTAATGCCCTGAATCGTGACTGTAGGGTTTTTCTTCTCCATCTGATCCTCTGCTTCCTGACCAGCACTCCTCTTACCCAGCCTAGCCTTTACTTCACTTTTTTTTTTGTTTTAGATTCTGTTTTTGTCTTTTTGAGACAGGGTTTCACTGTGAAGTTCAGGCTGGCCTCAGCCTCCTGAGTGCTGGGATAACAGGCATGTACCACCACGCCCAGCTTTACTTCCCATTTTAAGTTACTAGTAAATTATATGAAAACTTTGGGCAGCATGAATAATAGGATAAACAATTGGTTTTGCTTTTAGGTACAGATGAAAGACATAGCAGACGAGCTTTTACTACAGAAGCATGAAGGGAAAATTGGGGTCTGGAAGGCAAGTAACTGTTACATTCTTCCTTTTGTAAGTTCTACTTGGTCCTCCCTTCTTGTCCAATAATCATCACTATTGACACTGCCTATGAAACCACCTGGCTGATACTGTTCTTACCTGTAGGTCAAAATTGGAGGAAAGTGTGACTTTTTTTTAAAGTACTTTTTTTGTTGGGGGGTACCAGGGATTGAACTCAGAATCTTGCACTTACCACGCAAACTTGTTCCACTGAGTTGTCCCCCCAGCCCCCCAGGAAGACTCCATCTTCCTGTAGAAACAATGGCCACCATCAAGAAATCAACCAGTAACAAATGCTGGCAAGGCTCTGGTGAGAAAAGAATCCTTTATTGTTGGTAGGACTCTAAACTGATATAATCACTACAGAAATTCCTTGAAAAACTAAAAGTAGAAATTCCATTTGACCCAGATATTCCCCTTTGAGGTATTTTCCCGAAATTAAAGACATACCCCAACAATATATGCATACACATGTTTATAGCATTATTTGTAGGAAAATGGACACCCCTTGAGACATAATGTTAGGCGAAGTAACACAGACACACAAATTTAAATATCACATGATTTCTCTTATATAAATAGCCTGCCCCCCTCTATATATGATAACAGGAAAAAAGGTATGGTAATCTAGAGGAGCAAGCATATTTAAAAGTGTGCCTTGATGTAGTGCAATTGTCTTACATGTCTTATACATTCTTTGTCATATTGTCTGATTTTCAATCTGTATATATGATAATTAACTTTATAGGCTCTTATAAATAAATGAATCCAATGCTAGAAAAATAAAAGGGATGGGTGGAGGGGAATTGAAATGTACTATATACACGTACCAGTCCCTACAGTGGAGTAATCATTATCTGCTACAAATATGTATAGAGAGAGATAAATGTAGATATAGATATATTGTATTTTTCTTCATGAGACTTTATATTTGGTTTCCAGTACAATAAAAAGTAATTTTATTTTGCTTGTGATGGATTTATTAGACAAGCCAATCACACAAAAGCAATGAGTAATATGAGGCAGAATAAGCAAGTTAAGTCATCTTACATTTACTTATAATTGCAGTTTAGCTTTAAAAGAATTATAGTAGCTATCATTTTGGAAATTATTAAAATCACCAAGATATCTATAACACACTTATACAGTAATTACCTATTTTTCTTTTTAACAAACATGATGAATATAGTCTTCCTTTTGAGCTTTATGTTCATGTGTATTCTTCAAGTCATTATGTCAGACTAGACCTGGGTGACTTGCTGAAAAAATGATCAGTAAGGACAAAGTCAAGTGTTCTGGCATGTACCTGTCATCTATTCACATAGGAGGCTGAGGCAGGAGGATCACTGAGTTCAAGACCAGCCTGCGCTACTTAGTGATTTCAAAATCAGCCTGGTTTTGAGACCCTATCTCAAAACAATAAAAGTTAATTTGAGTTTCAGAAGAGAGCATATATCTGTTAGAACACTCTTTTCTGTATTTTCCTCTTGAAAGAAAATAATTTTTTTACTATTTAATTTTTGCTTTATTTTCATTAAAATATTAGTAGAATGAACTTATATTTTACATTATTGTGCATATGTTGTATTATTTTCTATTTAGTTAAATTATAGGTTTCAGTTAAAGTACTAAGTTTTAGTATCTTAAGAAGCAGGTCTTAAAACATTATTTGTTGAGTGGCTTTTAAATAAACATCCCAGTCTAATCCACGGTTGTTCCTATTTATAGGGCTATAATTTTAATAAGGACCAGATGGTGAGGGTCTTAAGTTTTGTCTGGAGAACATGGCATGTGCCTCCCAGAAACAGTGACACACATCTGTGCGCGCCGTCTGAGTAATGGCACCGCGCTCGCCCAGAGGCCGGGGCTTGCCTCCCCCGCTCCGTGCAGCTTGCCAGCATCCTCAGGGCCCTCCTGTGAAGGGCTCGCCTTCCCAGGCAGACTTGCTCTTTCCTCTGTGTCCCATGGCACTTTTTACTTGCTCTCGTAAACACTTGCACTGATGGTCACAATTGGTTTGTTTCAAGGAATTTATTTTATGCATTGTCAGAAATGGATATGTTTCATGTAACTTAATCATTAATATAATTTGTAAGTCCATTTAAAATGTTGCCTTTGGAAGGTTGCTTCTTTGTGTTCTTGTACACTGAAGTCAACTTGGATAACTTCAAAAAAATCTATTTGGTAAATTCAAAACAATCTATTTCTTATCTTTTTTGAATCTTGGAGGGTAAAAGGGATTGGGTATGTGATTTTAAAGGATCAAAGTAAAAAATAAATATTTCAAATTCATGAAGATATAAAATAACTATAGATAAAAATAACTTTAAGCATTACTAAAACACCATGGATACTTCTATGTTTTAGATTATATAAATAATGTCAGAGGAATTTTATTATTAAAATGATTATTTCAATATCAATCATAATTTAGTATTAATTAATATAAAAATGTCTTACCTAAAGTCATGATCTCTTCAGGGTAGGATTTTAACAAAGCTCTACAGTAAATTTTCTGTTTAAATTGATATTTTTTCTAGAAAAATGAAAAACTGTCTCAATTATTCAACTGTGTTTACTTTTTAAAACACAAGATAATTATATAATAATAAAATAAACAGTAATGTAATGACAACCATAACATTTTGACTACTTTGTCCCACTTCAGCGTAGAACTCATATTACGCACTAAGCAGTACTCTTCAGCCATGGCCACACGCTGCAATGACTACTAAATTCTTAAACAGTGTAGTCGTGTGCTCTAAGCCATCCAGTCAGTTCTTTCTTTTTTCTATATTTCTCTTAAAAAGTGATACCATAAAAATACAAAGAAGATAAAAAGGAGAGGAACAGAGAGTGAAAATTTGCCAGGTGCTATGTACTGTTCTCATGCCACAAATTTCTGCAGCCAAAATTAAAGAAAAGTTGATGATTTAGTCTAATTAGTGTCTTTATTTTTGTATTTTTAACCATAACTGGTTTTGTCTATTCTCTGTTTTGGGCAGCCTGTGGAGAGCAAGTGGATATCTTCATCTTGTGAAATTATTGCTTTCCGTAAAGCATTACTAAATCCAGTTACTGCAAGACAGTTTCAACATTTCGTGATGCTAAAAGGAAATTTATTGGGAAATGGAGTACTGTTTTGGCAAGAAGTACAAAAATATAAGGTACTATACTGAGAGCTGGGGACATTTTGAGGAGGAAATGCATTAACACATCAGAGTCTTGACTGTAGCTTTATTATGGACAAGATTTGTATAAGCTCAGTTTTTCCAGCATCATACCCATTCTTAGACTTTGAGATGCTTATTGTTATTGTCTAGATAAACATAATATACAGTGAAGAGTAAGGGTGAGTCCTAAAATTATAGTATTTGGGTTTTTCAAGGCACTGACATGCATTATAACCTAACAAATATAGTATTTCTTGATGAGTTTTAACTGCATGTTTATAACTCAGGTAGAATAAGTGTACTGTATATGTACAATACACGTGTACTAGATATGTGTGTATATGCCATACATGCACCATGAAAATAAATATATTAGATACTTTTTTTCTTACAGATAGCTGTATTTAGTACATCCGTATAACTATGCCTGCTATGTAAGTATTCTCACAGCTGTTTTTATAGCAATAATAAAGATATTTGTAGATAAATTAAAAGAGATGACAAAGGTTTTTTATTAGAAAAATAGCTGAATTTAAATAAAAGAACAAGGATCAGGATGTGGTGACCATCCCTGTAAACCCAGCCCTGGGGAGGCTGAGGCAGGAGGATTGCTGTGACTACAAGGCCAACATGGGCTACATGGTGAGTTCAAGGCCAGCCTGAACTGCATAGTGAGCCCCAGTCTCAATAAATAAATAAATAAATAAATAAATAAATAAATAGAGTTAGGTGCAAAGACAAGGTTTTTTTTTTCCAGTCTTAAGTGGTTAGTAAATTCATGTAGAATCTTAGCCATTAGAAGAAGGAACTTTCCCTGTTGCATTATCTAGATTTCAGGAAAGAAATGTCAAGAAGCTCGGCATAGTTGCATGTTCCTGTAACCCCAGCACATAGGAGGTTGAGGCAGGAGGATAACTGTGAGTTTGCAGCCAGTTGTGGGGTACACAGTGAACTGAAGACCAACTTGAACTACATAATGAGGGCTTATGTCAAATCAAAATAAAACAAAAAATGTCTTCAAGAATCTAAGGTCTCTAGTGTTGATTTACATGCTCTTAGGGGTGCAGGCTTATTTCCCTAGAAGCAGGCTGTTTTATTTTTAAAAGTAACACTAGAGTTTAGGAGTATAATGCTTTCAGTTGGCCTATAATTTTAAGTACATATTATGTTACAATGATATAGTTACTCAGTATATAGTTAGAAACTGCTCAATAAACCCAAGCCTTCTCCAACTATTTCTTCTCTTTTCTTTTTCTATTTATTTATTTGATACAAGGACTCTCTACACAGCTGGATTTGTAGTGATCTTCCTGATTTCAGCCTTTCTAGTACTGAGATTACAGCCGGGTGCCAGCCAGGCCTCAGTCGCTGGCTCAGCATGCCCAGGGGGCAGGGCCTTCACGGCATGTGGTGCCAAGGATCAAACCCCCGATCCCTGTGCGTGCCTGAGCAGGTGCCTGGTCTGCTGAGCCATCTCGCCTGGTCGTGTAGCTGCCATCTTAATATCTTTTCTGTGGCATAATATTAAGGGCTTACAATAGTGAATAGCTATATTTAAAAATATGCTCTAAAATTAGAAAGCATGCAATGGGAGTAAATTTGTTCATCTGAGAAGCATTTATTAGATGTGAAATGTGCCAGCCATTATGCTAGACTGTAAGAATGATAAGGTAAATATAGCACATGGTCCTTCTTCAGGGAGGAAGACATCCATGAAAGCAGATATTAGAAAACAGTATTGGTCCTGATCTATATCCGGGTGAGGTATAGGTTAGCATAGAGGAGGTGATGCTGAGGATGAAAGGATGGTAGGTCAGGGGGCAGAAGGGGTGCTGTTCGCATTAGACTTGCAGAAATTCACCAGGTAGATGGTGTCCTCCCGGCAAAGCATTGTGAACTGGTTTTCCTTGGCTTGCTCTTACTGTTTACTGTCAGCTAGACCCTGTCTAAATACTTTTTATGTGATAATTTATTCTTCACAAGGACCCTATGGGCTCTAGGATAGATGTTATTCTTACAGAATCTTGAGAGATCAAAGATGTTATTTAACAGATGAAAAAGCTAAATCATAAAAAGTTAAGAAACTGTCTACATAACAGGTGATTAAGTGATAATATTAGAATTTGAACCCACTCATTGTATTGCTAAAGCTCATCTTTAACTACAAATGATGCCACCTCCCATGAATGTGGTAATATATGAAGAGCTGCATGGAGTAACCCTAGTCAAACCTTTTTCTAGATTATGAAAAATTGTACAGGACCAAATGTACAACGAAGTGACATTTGTGACTGAATCATGATACAGGTCCAAAACAAAACACTGCAGCTGATAAAAATCATGTTGTAGGCAAACAATAGTCAATGATGGAAAAAGATGTTTCTTTAATACCAGCTACTTGAAGACACTATGATTTAGTAAAAATACATGGTGTGTGTGTGTAAAGATTAGAAAAATATAGTCATCCAATGAATATTTATTGAGCCCCTGCCAAGGCCAGGCTAACTTCTGAGGAGATAACAATCATCAAAATACCTGTCCCTGCTAGAGTTCACAGTACATCAGGATGAGAGGCAAAGGAGCAGAAGATGTGGCGGGTATAAAACTGGGGTTAGAGGAACTGTGAGGAAGCAGGGTGCTATGGGAATAGGTAATGTGAAAGTCTCCTGTGGAATAAGGAAGTCACAAGGAGCCCACTCTAGGGAAGCATGCTTAAACTAGAACCTTATTAAGACTTTAAGAATTCACTAGGCTAGTGGCATAAGGTAGAATCATTAGGGAAAAAATCAGTTATGAATCTATCTAAATTCTATGCCTTTATTCAAAATTAATACTTTATAACTTCATAAATTTGTATTTATTTGGAAAGCATATATTTTATAATTATAAATCAGGGCCACCAAATAATTGATGGGCATGATAATCTCACTAGTAATTTCAAATAATGCCTATCTGGTCACATACCAAACATACGTGATATAAATAGGCTTTTTGTTTTAAGTTAGAGCAAACTGAAAAATGCTTAAACTTCACATGTAACTTTTGGGAGCATGTATAATGTTTTACATGACTAGTACCAGAATTTTTTATCTTTAATAATAGGTATAAGACAGGTACCATAAGGTAGGTATCCATAAGACAATGACTGGCATATACTGGGCACTTGATAGATTTTGGCTCATTTTTGGCCTAAAATTAAAAGTTTTTGATTTTTTTTTCCAATGGATTTGGAAAATAGTGAAAAAATGCTATAATTCAGGTTAAGCTGTCTCTTATTAAGAAAAAGAGAGTTCAACATTGTCTTTAAAAATACATCATTTTCAGGTCGGCCAAATAGCTCAGTGGATTAAAGCACCTACAAGCAGGTGCAGGAGATGGGGATTTGATTCCTGGGCCTGTCATGCCAGCCCAGTGCGCTGAGAGGGCAACTGAGACTGGATGTGGTGGTGTGTGCCTGTAATCCCAGCTCTTGGGAGGCTGTAAATAAGTAGATCACTACAAGTCCGATCTAGTAGTGAGATCCTGAACACCCTGTAGCTCCTTCCCTAAATTTTTTTTTGCTCCGAATGCCTTCAGGGCAGGTTTGGCTGGCTTGAGTTGTGGGGATCGAA
>NDGN011435711.1:0-12822 GCA_002564285.1 Tympanoctomys barrerae
CCAGGAAGGATGCTGGAAGCTCTGCTGCTCACCCTCAGCTGCCTTGGCCTCCACACCCTCTGGAAGGTAACTCAGGGAACCATCCCTTGCCACCAAGGGGACTGCTGGGGCGCAGAGGAGGTGCACTGGGGAGTGACCTCTCTGTGAGTCCGTCGGACCGAATGCCCCTCCTCCAGGGAACTTGCATCCCTTAGGAAACTCACATTCCCACTCCTTGTCCCCGAGCCCACGAGGACCACAGCTCCACCTGGGATCCTACCTCCTTGTGTCACCGCGCCCTAGGGGCCGCCTCCCACTTTTTCCTCCCTGATTCTCATCTCCCATCACAGGTTCAGCCCACATAAGCCCCACTGATTACTTGCAAGCCCCTTCACTCCCAAGCTTCGGAAAAGGGCTTCTGGTTTGGTTTTATCTGAGACAGGGTCTTGATGGTAGTTCAGGCTGGCCTTGAACTTGGGTGATCCTTCTGCCTCAGCCTCCTGAGTGCAGGGATTCTGCGCATGTGCCACCTCGTCTGGCAGGTTAAAAGCTATGTCTGAAGCAGAGGAAAACTGAGGAATCTCAGGCTCACAGTGATTTTGAATAGTGCTTGAGTACTCACAAAGGCTTCTCAGAGGATAAGTGGGAAAGAGTCTGAGGAGAGAGGCAAAAATGAGGCCAGGCAGTTAGTTGGACGCTGGACGCTGGACGCTGGACGCTGGCTCAATGTTTATTGTCAGGGGACTGAGTCTTAGAGCCAGAAAGTGTCTGGAGTCATTTAGCCCCACCTTCCCACTGCGTGTAGAAGCATTTCTAACAGGACAGCTTTGAGATTGTGCAAAGGTGACCTTTGCGCTCTCCTTACAATATCTCTGAGGTTTTAAGTGTCTTCACTTACAGGTGGAGAATCTGAAGCTCAGAAAAGTTGAGGCTTTCCAAGATCCCACAGCTATTTGGTGGTGCTTGGAGCCATGTCAGTCTGGAGCCTGTGTTGTTTATGCCTCTGATTAGGCTCTTGCCAAGTTGCATATGCCAGATGTTTGGGCAGAGAAATGAGATTCTGCACTGGGCACAGTGTCACACGCCTGCCATCCCAGCCACTTGAGAGCCTGGGGCAGGAGGATCACAAGTTCAAGGCAAGTGTGCACAACTTAGGCAGGCCATGTCTTAAAATAAAGGGCTGGGATATAGCTCAGCAGTAGAGTGCTTTCCTAGCATGTGCAAGGAGTTCTGGGTTCTATCTCCTGTACTGAAAAAGAAAGGAAGGAGAGTCTGTGTGCCTGAGCGGGCCTGCCACCAGGACCCCAGTTCAGTGCTATGAACTTACATTCTTTCCTGTTGTGGCTCCTCTCTTCCCTACATCCATAGGCCCAGGCTGTTCCCATCCTGCCCCTGGGCCTGGCTCCAGATACCTTCGATGATGCCTATGTGGGCTGCTCGGAGGTCATGGAAGAGAAGGCAGCTGCCCTGCTAAAAGAGGAGATGGCCCACCATGCCCTGCTGCGGGAGTCCTGGGAGGCAGCCCAGGAGGCCTGGGAGCACCGGCGTCGAGGGCTCACTCTGCCCCCTGGCTTCAAAGCCCAGCATGGAATAGCCATTATGGTCTATACCAACTCATCTAACACCTTGTACTGGGAGCTAAACCAAGCCGTGCGCACAGGTGGTGGCTCCCGGGAGCACTACCTGAGGCACTTCCCCTTCAAGGCCCTGCATTTCTACCTGACCCAAGCCCTGCAGCTGCTTCGCGGCCATGGAGGCTGCAGCAGGGAACCTGGGGCAGTGGTGTTTCGAGGTGTGGGCAGCCTTCAGTTTGAACCCAGGAGGCTTGGGGACTTGGTCCGCTTTGGCCAGTTTGCCTCCAGCTCCCTGGATGAGGCAGTGGCACGCAGGTTTGGTAATGCCACCTTCTTCTCTCTAAGGACTTGCTTTGGGGCCTCTATCCAGGCCTTGTCTGTCTTCCCTGAAGAGCGTGAAGTGCTGATACCCCCCCATGAAGTCTTCTTGGTCACTGGGTTCTCCCAGGATGGTACCCGGAACATAGTGACTCTCTGGAGCTATAACCAAACCTGCAGCCACTTTAACTGCGCATATCTGGGTGGTGAGCTGTGCACGGGGCATGCAGGACTGGCAGGGTGGGTCAGACAGGCCAGAAGGTCCCCACGTGGTCCCCAGAGCCTTCCCAGACTTGCTGGCTTTATGGTGAAGGTTGGATGCTAGCAGTGAACTACAGTTGTCCTCTGAGAATCAGAGTCTGCCAGGTCCTTTAAGTGTTTTTCTAGGTCCCTGAATAATCCCAGATGAGCCTCTATGTTTTCAAAAAGTTCCATCTGTTATACAGTCTCCTAGACCGAAGGAGCCTGGTTAAGGAAGTTGGATAACAGAGTAAAGAGTCAAGAGTACAGCCAGCTTTAGGTTTCCGAAAGCCCTGGGCTCAATGGGGTTGACAGGACCCAAACGCTGTGTCCCCAAGGGCTGAGGAAGGGACTGAATGGAAGAGTAACTGGGTATGGGTGGGAGCAGGGATGGATAGGTAGTGGGAAAGGACTTCCTGGGGAGGGGAGGGGAAAGGGAAGTCAGAAGTTTGTTTTTAGGTGAAAGGAAAGATGGATGGGGGACCCCTCCCACGTCCTGGCCTGGTGGGAAGGACCCCAGGCACATGTCTCACAGAGCTGTCTATTGCAGGGCAGAAGAGGCGGGACTGTGTATCTGTACCAGGTGGGTCACCTTCCTGTGTCCTCTGTCAGCTGCTTCAATTCCCCAACTGACCCTTTCACTGTTTTTTCTTCTTTCTCTAGCAGTTGGGCAGTCAGAGTCACCCTATGAAGGGGCATTCCCTCTGCTCTCCTGGAAGACCCCATTCCTGGGCCCTGGGAGGTTCCAGCTCTCAGGAGCTGGGCCCTGAAAGCCCAACACTGTCACTCAGGAATCCTGGGAACTGGTGAGCTTCATGTGAAGAAGAGGGGCTTCGAGTGCCTCAAGAAGCAAGAGCATGGTTTCGGACCTAGCCCAAGCAGCCATCTCCCCAGTCCAGGTGTGGGGAGACCTGAGGCCATAGCAGGGTTGAGGGAGTCCCACTGTGTGGTGGGGACTTTCTGGGACAAGCAGGGAAAGTACTGTGGTGGCCACTCCATTAAACAGTGCTGAGTGTGGAGACATGGAATTTCATGACTGGCTCATTCTCTGATACTGGACTGCCTGCCCTTGCCAGGCTCATGCCTGAAGAACTAAAAAGTAACTTCCTGATCACCTCAAACAAGGTTCCCCGTCATAAGCTATAGCTTGCAAACTGAGAAGCTCTTAATAACTAGCGAGTCCTCACAACCAGGAAGGTGGGAAGGGGACAGAAGGGTTCCTCAGCATGTCTGTGACTAATGAGGAATGCAAGGCTGAGGAAGGACACAGCTTGCTCAGGGTCAGACACCAGGCATCTTCTTTCCCGAGCCTGCTGCTCCCTGGCTCAGAACTGTTTCCACTGAAGATTTGAGGAAGCCCAAAGTAAGATTCTGAGCCCAAGACCCCTGGAACCCCAGAGCACGCCATTTCTCTCTGCTCCACTCACACAGGGTCCACTAAGGGGCAGGAGTGGAGGATTTGAAAACATCGGGAGATAGGGATTCTCACTACAAATCCGATCTAGTAGTGGGACCCTGAACACCCTGTAGACCCTTCTGTAAAATACACACACACACACACACACACACACACACACACACAGAGGGGTTCTCATCTGCTCTAGAGCCATCCACCATCTGTGTCAGGAACTTTATTTGGGCAAGAAAGCAGCACTGGCTCCTACTAACCCTCACCCCACTCAACTGGGCTGTTGCACTTCGCACTGTGTTTAGGAGCCCCCCTCGGTCTCCGAATCCTTCTCTGGGTGCAGGTCCCTGGTCCCCTCTACTTCTTGCTCCCTGTGCACCAGCACATGAGTGGAGGAGGAGAGCCCATCCTCTCCAGAAGCTGGAGTCCCAACCTCTCCTGCAGCTTGCACCCCACTTTCTGAAGAGTCTTCAGTCCCCACAGTCCCTGGGATGATCAGCTCTGGGGTCTCGGCAACTGGGGGGGCCAGGTTCTGGAAGCTGTTGCGCACTCGGGTGATGTAGCGGCTGAGGATGCTGGCACCATCCGGAGGCCGGGGTATCCCTCCTGCCTCCAGGGTCCGCCGTGCACTGGCCACTTCACTTTGCAGCCGTGACACGGTCTTGGTCAGCTCGGTCAGTCTGTTGCCCAAATCTGGGGAGGAGGAGCATTGAGAGGAGGTCTTTCAGAAAACCCAGTACTGCTACCCTCGTCAGAACTCCAGGGACACTGGCTGGGGGTTTTGAGGTAGGGGGACTGGGAAGGATGAGGGGTTGGGTGGGGTGCAGAATCTGGGGCAGATAGATCTGAGTAGTGGTGGGAAGGAGGTGACTTTGGGTGGTGTAAAGACAGTCTTGGGGCCAGAGGAGGGTGGGGAGTCACGTGGAGAGTGCTTAATGAGTGGAGATCTGCACATTCACCCTCGCAGCGCTCTCACCTCCCCAGGCCAGTCCCTGAGAGCTCCTACCCGTCCATCCTTCAGGCCCACTTCACATTCTACTTGGCCTTTCTCCAACTTCTCCTGGCCCAGTCCCCTCAGAACCATGGCTCTTTCTGTCCTCTGGGCTCTCTCCAGCCTGTGTCTCCCAGCTGAGCCCTTCCTGTCCAGCATGATGTCTGGTCATTTCTCCCTGTACTGCAAGCCTCACTCTGTGTTGGCCCCCTCCAAGGCACACCCCGGAACAAGGGAGGGCACAGCAATGCATGCTGGGGGAATGGGTAAATAAGTGCATGAGTAAATGAGAGAATAAATGAATACAGGGGCCAAGGCAGGAAATATAAGGAAATGAAGTGTATGAATAAATATTCGAAGGGGTCAGAGGATCACTGAGTGTGAGGGACCACACTGCAGGTTACGGTTTCCAAGGGCAGGGTCCAGGTGGAGGGAGGGGTGTGGTCTGGGTGGAATTTATCTCACTTGATCAAGCAACAGGACTGGAGATGGATGACTAACCTTTCCGTCGGGTCTCCTCAAACTCACGCCGGGCTGTTTCTATGTAGCGCTGCACCAGAGCCTTGATGACACGAAGGCGGTAGGATCCTTGCTCTGCCTCCCCAGGCCTGGCGCCAGCCCCAGCCCCTGGGTTGGCCTAAATGGGAAGACAGGAGGATGAGGGAGATTCTCCACCCCCAGCCTTCCTCTAATCACTGTCCAGTTCTGGCAACAAAAGACCAAGGAAAAATCTGTGCAGACATTTTGGTCCCTATAAGCCACAGACCTAGATGCTGGTGTACCTCTGTCTCACAGTGGAGCCCTGGGAAGCAGAAGGAAAGGGACCAGAAGTTAAGGAAGACCTGAGAGAGCCAAGGGGTGGAGGTGAAGGCTTGAGGTAGAGGAGAGGAGGGAGAACCCTGTACACACCTGGTAGTCACACTGATCTGAATTAAGCAGGGGCAGTCATGCCCAGCCACTGGATTAGGGAGCAGATATTGAGAGGTAAGTGAGTGGCTTAGATGCACACCCTCCTGTCTCAGGCTTCTGTCAGGCTTTTAATTTCTCAAGTGGTGGGCATTTAACCTTGACTTTTTAATGTTTTTGAAAAAATTCCACTATATATATATATATATATATATATATATATATGGAATTTAACTCAGGACCTCACACTTGCCAGGCAGGTGCTGTACCACTAAGCTAGAGCTCTGGTCCTCCAACCTTGGCACAGTTCAACTGAAGCTTAGAGGGTACCTGTGGTTTGGGAGGAGGGGGCATGGACTGATGTTTAGGCTGCATGGCACAGGATTAGAAATTTAGGAAATGGCCAGAGCCAGGAAGAGGGAAATCGGAAGCACATGAGAGAGTGGGACCTGGGAACAGGCTTTCTGGGGAACACAGCTGGAAAGACAGACACGCAGATAACTGGGTAGTGAGGGGAATGCAGCTGAGGCTGTTGTGGGGGAGACCAACAGCAAACAAGTGAGGTACTTACAAAGGTGGGGATTGGGGGGTAGTCTGGCTTCTTGGTTCTGCAGCAGGAACAGCAACAACAGATGAGCCGGAAAATTCTCCTGAGAGATTTCGATGGTAGGAAGGTTAGTCAGGGAACAAGGCTGAGGAAATGGGGCAGGAGTTGGGGTGAGAGCCCTGGGGTCATTACCTGAGAAGGTAGAAGAAGGCCTTGGGGGAGGGCAGGATGTTGAAGGGCACAGGAAGGGTCAGGCCCTCTCGGAAGTAGGACAGGTAGAGCTTAGAGCGAGCAAACTTCCACTCCACATCAGCGTCATCCTGGGGCCAAAGAAAGGGCCTGCGTGACTGCTGCGACGCCTGGCCCCCTTGCTCACCCAGCTGGACGTTTTCCCCAGTGTGCGAGCCGCGCTCTTCCCCTCCTCATCTCCAGCCTCATCTATTGCCCGCCTCCACCCATCATCTTTTGTCCCCTGCCTTCTAGTTCCGGCCAAGCTAACCCCTGCTCTTCCTTCCCTCTCCTCTCTTGTTTTGCCTTCTACTCTTCCAGGTTACTTTCCAAGATGTGGAAAGAGCACTGCACCTGGTAGCCGCAGACACTAGCACACTAAGACCCTCATTTTACAGAGGAGAATTGGAACAAGGTCACAAAATAAGACAACAGCAGAAGCAGAGCAGGAAACTGGGTGTCTCTGCTCTTTGTACTCTGTTGCCCTCTGGTCCCTTCTCACTCATCTCCCAGCATTCATCTGGCCTCAGTGTCACGTACCTCAATCTTCTGGAAGGAGTTGGTGATCATGGCAATGAGCATGTTGAGCAGCACAATGACCATGACGATGGTAAAGATGCCATACAGGGCCCGGCCCACGAATTCAGGCACCAGAAACTGAGGCATGTCCACCACTTTGTGCTCCTCCATGCCAAACATGGTCCAGAACAGAAACTGGAATGTCTCGTTGAAACTGGCCAAGTAAAGGACAGGAAAGGGAGGTAGTGGGGAGCCCAGGCTCCAACTAGACACACTCCTCACCCTCCAGCACCCAGGCAGAGTATTACGTGTCCATGGAGCCCTTGGGACCATCCTGGTCCAGACACTGGTCACCTCTGAGCTCCAACCTTTTGCTCGACCAATATTGACTGAGCACACAGCAGCACTGGAGGTGCTAAGGACAGAGGGGTGAGAGAGACAAGTACAGTCTCTGTCTCCAAGGCCCTACGTTCTGCGCAGGGTGGTGGTGAGGTGGCCTGAAGAGACTGCCTTGTGTGAGGTAAGTGGGGATCCTGCAGAGCAAAAAAAAAGATCCTTACCAGGGTCTGTGGACAAAAGGAAGCTATGAGGAGTTCTAGGCCAAGGTGGTGATAGCTGACTTTAAAAGATTGTTTTGGTGGTTGTGGGTGGACTGTAAGGAAAGAGGTGAGTGAGTGAAGGTCTGGAGACCAGTTTTTGAAACAGTCTAGGTGGGAGAGGATGGTGGCATGGGGCACATGGAGGTCCACGCCACCCCTGCCCAGGAAGGAAGCCCTTCCTGAACGACCTTCCCTGCCTCCAGCAGAATGTGTTCATCATTTTCCTTCCTGTTGGATTTATTTGTGAGTCTATCTTATTCTCTCTATCTCTGCATCAGTTCAAGCGGAGATTACCGCAGACTCACGCTGGGATCTGGATGAGTGTATCTCTGCACTGTGCCAACAAAGTTCTTTCTTGAAGCTCAAGTGAGCCAATCTGTTGTACCTCTGCTTGTAAACCTTCAAATGCTCCTAGTAACCTTCAGTCTCATGTCTACTGTACGTGACAGGTGAGAGTCACCTAAAGCCACGGGCGAAAGGCTGCCAGGGGGCACTTAGTGCCAATGTCTCAACGTGTCTTGGTTGCTAAGAGGGCCTCTGCAGCATCTGTGGTGGGGAGGTGTGCTAGACCAGTGGGCCTCACCAGTGGGCCACCCTGACCTCAGCTTCCCCCCACTGAGGTGCAAAGGGAGGTACACACTGCCAACTAGGTTGTGCTCCTGCCCAAACTCCTTGAGTCTAATCATGAGGAAATAAATCCAGCTGCGGAATACAACTTGGTCTACACTCTTCAAGAAAGTTTACTTAATAGTTTTTTCTCATGTGTTGAGGGATATAAAGCAAAGCAGAAAGTTTTATGATTGTGTGCTTCAGTGATTTTAGGACAAATTAAAAGTCCTAAACTCATGCCAGTCTTAAAAAATGTTCACAAGCTCTTGTTAAGAAGGTAGTGGTTAAGCTCTAGATTAAAGCCAGAGATGCGACCATAAAATGTAATGCATGCTAATACTGGCGGAGGTTTTATACTTTTTTTTTTTGACAATTTGAATAAGGATTACACAGTAATATTATGACATGAACATTAAATTTTTTTTTTTTCTGTGTGTGGCCTACGGTTGAGTTTAGGGGTTTGCATATGCTAAGCAAGTGCTCTACCACTGAGCTACATCCATCCCCCAGGCCTTACAGTTTTTAATTAATGTGATAGTGATTTTGTCGTTACCCTCTTAGGAGGCATACTGTACTGTTTAGGGGTGAAATGTCATGATATTTACAACTTTTAAATGTTTAAGGGGGAAAAATACAGTAACAGATAACCAGATGCAGCAAAATAGTAACAATTGAAACTAGGTAAAGGGAATGTGGTAGGAAAAAATGAAAAGTTTAAGGAAGAAATGAGTGAATAAACGAATACATAAATGAATGAACAAGGGACAGTGAATCAGTGAGAAAATGAGCAGGTTTTTGAAAGCACTGAGTGAGTGAAGGAAGGAGAGAGACGCTCAGGCTGGGGACTGCCGCTTCCTGTCCCACCCCTCCCCAGCTTACTTGCCCAGCTGTTCTGTCTCCTGGTAGGGTACGTAGATATTGTTGAGGCCACAGAGGAAGGCGGTCAGGATGATCATGAGGATGAACATGAAGCTGGCAGGGGGTGTGGGAGGGAGGGTCAGAGCAGGCCTCCACTCTGGGAGAAGCCAGGCTTTGGGAAGGGAGATGGGCCATCAGGAGCCCAAGGTAGCAAGATCGCCTAGCTAAGGGGAATCAGCTCCCAACCCCACGTTAAGAACTGCAAAGCACTACACTAGAGCTGAGGACCCACAGGGGGCCAGATGGAGAGTGCTGGGAAGAAGGAGGGGCAGTACACACCGGATCATGTCATCGATCATCCTGCCGATGGAGATCTGCAGTGTGCCCAGTGACTCGTGGGCTGGCAGAATGTAGGCCAGCCGGGTGAAGCTGAGCATGCTGGTGACAGCAAAGAGCACCTCGGCCAAGAACTGCGGATCCTCGGTGTGCCATTCACTTCGGTCTGTGCAGGGCCGGATGAGGAGTGGCTGAGAGCCAAGGAAGAGCCAGGACTAGGGGACTGAGGGCGGGGCACAAGTTCACTTACCAGCAGTGGTAAAGTAGTGGCAGGCAGCACCGTCAGGGGTGTCCCTGCAGGACACAAAGGCCAGCCCAGCAATGAGGAGGCGCAGGGCAAAAGCTGCCAGGTACAGGGACAGGATGACCACATCCAGGAAGTTCCACCAGTCCAGGAGGTAGCTTCGCAGGCCCTCAATCCACACCTCCTTACACTCAAACCACAGGAAGCCTGGAGAGAGGCAGGGTAGGACAGAGTGGGGTAGAACTCCCTCCTCCTCCTAGGTAGATTATGGGCGAGTGGAGAGCTAAAACATCACTGGAATGAAGCTAACAAGATGCAAACATGTAATCTCTCCAGGTACAACATGACCATACATGAAAAGAAAGGCTCTTTGTTGGTGCAGTTGCTTCTCAGGGCTGCTGTGACCTGCACCAAGGACCACAGGCAGCTGACACTTGATGTGAGGGACACCTGGGTGAGGCCATACTGGGAGGCAGAGATCTACCTCTCTTCTCCTTGCCCTCTGCCAAGTGAATAACAGGTGAATAGTTAAAGAATGTTGATGTGATTTGCAAGGGCTTCCAACTGTCAGCCTGCTACGTGTCCAGGTCTCTGTGGGGCCTTGCTTGAGGGCGGGAGCTGATCCCCTCAGCAAGGTGATCTGTACTCCTGTGCTCCTACCACACCCTTCACTCACTGTCCCTCTGCTTGGAATGAATGTCCTTTCAACCCCCACCCCCTGCTTTTTTTTTTTTTGCAGTACCAGGGATCAAACTTGGCACTTTGCACTTGTCAGGCAGGCACCTATGCCACTGAGCCATCTTCCTGTCCCCTTCTGTCCCCTTTGGAAGCCAAGCAGATGGAGAGAGTGAGCCATCCCTGCTCTGCGCTCTCCTGCCCTGTTCACATCTCCGTGATGCTGTCTCTTTCATGGGCTTAATCTTCCTCCCAAACTTAGAGCCCCTCAAGGACAGGAACTGTGTCTAATTCATGTCCTTGTCTCCAGTGCCCAGGACAAATTAAATATTCATTAATCTCTTACCACATGTTAGTAGTGTGCTGTGGTAGAAAAGACAGCATAGTGCTATCTGTGGGGCTACGAATCTAGTGAGGGAGATAGGCAGGGGGCTGCACAGTAAGCGGGGGAGCAGGGTAAGAGGGGCTGTTTAGGAATGGATCTTCCTCAGATCTGGGAATCAAGGAGAGCTTTTCAAAGAAAGTGACATCTAAACTGAGGCTGGAGCTGGGGAGATAGCTCAGCGGTCTAAGTGCCTGCCTGGCAAGTGCAAGGACCCGGGTTTGATTCCTGGTACTACATGCTGTGCTGGGCCCCACACCCTGCAGACTACCAAAGCTGGGTATGGTGGTGCACACCTGAAATCCCAGCGCTGGGGAGGCTGAGACAAGAAGATCACTACAAGTCTGAGCTGCATAGCAAGACCCTGTCCCAAATAAATATTTATTTATTTATTTATTTTTTTGCAGAACCAGGGATTAAATTCAGGTTCTTTCGCTTTCCAGGGAAGCGTTTATTCCACTGAGCCACCTCCCCAGCTCCCAACTGTCCCAAATAAATAAATAAATGATTAAAAAAAACAGCAACAACAACTGAGGCTGAAGAAGGGAGCAGCCAGGTGAGAGGATAGTGCGGAAGAGGTCTGTGATGTTGGAAAAATGAAAAAGAGAATGCCTAGAGACAAGTGAGGAAACACAGCATGATCAGAAAATATGGTGAATGTTTTTTGTTTTTGGCGGGACTGGGAATTGAACTCAGGCCCTTGCGCTTGCCAGGCCAAGTGCTTATTCTACTGAGCCATCTCCCCAGTCCCCAATATGGTGAATGTTGAGAAAATTTTAAATGATTACAGGCAAAGAGACATTGATCCTCTTTAAAATACTATCCCTTGGTTCAAAAACACTGGTCCAATCCTCGCCACTTGCTGAAGCAGGTCTGGAAGTCCTCTTTTATGAGTGCCGTTAGCTGTGTGTTGTGACTGCCCTGATGTCCTGAACTGATGTAAAATATTTACCTTTCACAATCATTTTGACTTCGATAAATACCCAGAAGTCACACTGCACCTATCTAGTGAACAGGGTGGTTGAAGACACACAAAGACTGCTTTTCCACTGTGTGACACTTAGCAGCGCACTCACTGTATTTTTAAGTAGCATCTTGTACGCCAGGCATGGCGGTACATGTCTGTAATCCCAGCACTTGGGAGGCTAAGGCAGGAGGATTGCTGAGTCCAGGATGAGGCTAGGCTCCATAATGAGTTTAAGGGGAGTCTGAGTAACACAGCGAGCCCCTGTCTCAAAAAAAAAAAAAAAAAAAAATTACACCTTGTAAAGATGCTCATGAAAGAATTATTCCAGAGCCAGGTGTGGTGGTGCATGCCTATAATCCCAGCACTCGGATCACTGAAGCAGGAGGATCACTGACAGCTTGAGGCCAGTCTTGGCTACATAGTGAGTTCAAGGCCAGCCTGAACTACATAGTGAGACCTAGTCTCAAACCAAAACAACAGCAACAAAAACAAAACCAAACAAACCAGGAGGAATCCCAGCCCTGCCTCAGAAAGTGGCAAGAACAATGGAATAAATATGCTCAGAGCCAGAGGAATTATTTTAAAGGAAACTAATGGCAATGTCTTCTACTGTAAGAAATTTTAAAAATTCAATCACTTACTGTGTATTTCTTTTCTTTTGTGACAGGGTCTTGCTGTATAGTTCAAGAACTATATAGATCAGGCTGGTCTTGAATTTGTGGCATTCCTTCTGCCTTAGTTTTTTGAGTGTGCACCACCACGCTCAGCTCTTACTGTGTATTTTGATCATATATGATGTGGCTAGGAGCTATAATCAGTGCTGTATGGCAGGAGAGTCATTGTGTGGGGACAGATGCTCACTAAATACGTGTTGACTGGATAGAACCATGCTTAACTTATTCATGTATTCACTTCACTCACGGTCAGGCCTCAGCAAACATTTATTCCCTGAATAAATGAGTTTTGCTCTATGTGCTTATAAGACTTTTCTCCCCTCACAGAACTGCACTGGCTGCCTCTCTGCTCAGGGATGATGAGTGCTGGCTTCATCTCTACTCGGGTCAATACATGTGTAGTAAATAACAGCTGAGAAGCTTTCCCTCGCCACTGCCCTGGTTTCTTTCCCCGAAGGTTCCTGGTGCAATTCTCTTTGGCCATCACTGACAAGGAGGGCTACTGGGCTTGACATACTGGTGATCTGGGAGATGGCTAATGAAGCTGCAGCTAAGTGGGGAGGACAGCTGAGGGAGGGCCCCAGTCCAGCCTGCTGAGGTGAGCCAACCAACCAGAGGCTGTGGGCGGCATGCAGCTCTGGGGTTTCTGTAAACTACGTTTGTTCAATTGTTTGAGAAAACTTGGGGTTTAAAAATTTTTTTTTAGCGGGCCAGGGAGATGGCTCAGTAGGAATAAGCACTTCCCTGGCAAGTGCAAGGGCCTGAGTT
>NDGN011435716.1:0-12176 GCA_002564285.1 Tympanoctomys barrerae
AACTCAGGCCCTTGCACTTGCCAGGGAAGCGCTTATTCCACTGAGCCATCTCCCCGGCCCTGGCTTATCTTAATTTAGACAGTGGTGCTGGGGAAAGGTAATGCTGGACTCTCCTAGTAGACTTCAATACTAACCAAAAATGTGAATTTGTAAAATGGATTTATCTAGGAAATATAATCTTTATTTGTCGCTTACAGAATTCTAAGTAACAGTGGTTACTCTGCCAGCCAGTGAACTGTTCTTAGAGCACATGCCACTCTCGAAGCAGGAGACAGGTTTCCCCCGTGCCTTCTGGTCAGTCCCCACTGAAACCAGCTGGATTCCTTTCTGGAGAAGATTTGTGACTGTGTAAAATCAGTCAAAGCTAAGAGACCAACTAAGGGGGGAGAGTGGAGGCAACTCCCCAGTAGAAGCTGGGTACCAACAGCCAGACTAGGAACTAGCAGAGAAACCTCCTCTCCTCTATCATCCCACCTGCAGTCCTCAGTGATGTGAGAGGTACAACTCAGTGATCTGCCGTCCTCCGTCTCAGAGTGACCGAAGATGACACGTCAGACCCTCTCATAAGTCTCCATGGAGAGCTGAGCTCCAGATTTGGGCTGCACTCTCTCTGGCTAGTACGACACCTGGCCTTCAGACACGCCTTGATGTATTTATTCATAGAGTGACATGTGAGAACAGCAACCCCAGAGTTTTGCTAGAATGAAGGCGTACGTGGAGAGAACTGCCCCCAGCCCTAGTTTTTCTTTTCATTCCAACTCCCTGGTGTTAGTTTTGGAACTCCTTAGCTTACTGACCAACTTCTAAACAAAAGCTTACAAAAACTGTCTGCCTTTAACATGGGAGAACAGCTATCAGAGGAGAGATTTATGCTTGTTTGTTTTTTTTTTTAGGATGGATGGGGAGATTTTTTTTTTTTCAAGAAAAATCTAATGTATTTTTTTCCTGTATTTTATTTTTTTTAGATTTTATTTTATTGAGAAATAGCAATGAGACCGTTTCAAAACTGATTAATAGGACATTTTCAGTAATTAATACATTGTTATCTTCTCCATGGTTATCCATAGTACAAGATACAGACAGGATATCCTGTCCAAGCACTATTAGTACAAATCTCATTAAGGAAAAGTAGGTGTATATCTATCCTAACTATTCTGGGGCTGGGGAGATGGCTCAGTAGGATAAGCGCTTGACTGGCAAACGCAAGGATCTGAGTTCAATCCCCGGTTCCGCAAAAAAAAAAAAAAAAGAATAGTTATTCTGTATATACAGATACAGAATGGTCCTTCCTTTGTAACGCTTTTGTTTAGTCCTGTCAGAGATGGGTATTCCATTGGCATCTAAATACTATAGGTGTGTGAACTCGGCAAAACAATCTAACACAGTCCAGCAATCCACAATGTATACTTGTACCTTATATATACTAATAACTAAGGGTAAAAAAAGTTTTAGCCTTTTTCCTGTCAAATGAAAGAAGAAAACCAGCAAATTCTAAATTCCTTTAACATGCACTTTGTGATTGCTAGACTATGGGTACAGACTTTACTCTGTGAGTTTAAGTATATTAGTTTGCCTTAAAATATAAAAAAATGACTAACAAAATGCTTCAATTTTTTCAGCTTCTCTGCCTAAAAAGCTCCCAAACTTTCTCTCTCTCCAAGATGTTATCTTCTATACCTTAACATCTAATTAATTATCTTTTAAAATGTCTTGCTGTCCAACTTCCTCCACTGAAAAAGGCCTGACCAAGCCTCTTGTGTGCCCCTCCTGGCCCAGGTGCATGTTCTGTGCTGCCGAGCCTTTAACACATACCTCTCAACTTCCCGGTTCGCACTTTCATTTCTCTCTACTGAATTAAAAAGGATCTTTGAGAACAGGACCCTGTTTTATTCACTCTCAACCACCAGTAGGTATACCAAATAGCAGTACTAGGTATATGTTAAATATGAAGGAATGAAGTCATTCTGCAAATGCTCTTTCCAATTTGACTAAATTTTGGGCAAAAACACAGCCTCAACAACTTCTGTAGTTCACTTATGAAACACAGAAATCCCTTGGGTTTACAAACCTCAGCAGTCTCTCACAAATACAAAGGGATTAAAATAAGTATGTCACCGAACAATACCTTTTCTGCTCACTTATCAAACCTTAACTAGAAACCCAAGGATACCACATTCCCACTAAACTGTACTGAACAGACACATTCCACACACGAAGTCCTCAAGCGCTACCTTCACCATCCTCTCGGGCTCCCCAAGCTCCTAGCCCAGGAAGAGTCCATCACTGTGGACCGCGGAAGACACAGCCGGAAGCTATCGGGGTCTGTGTCGCCTCCAGATCAACCCCCATCTCACCCTTCCTCGGGGCTTCCTATTACACTAATGCTTTAGTCAGTGGAAGCTGTGTACTCCTAAGTTCCTTTAAAAAGCCCAAGCAGCAACAATTTTGTATTACACAGCATGAAAATACCATTCCTCCTTTAAAGAACAAGTTCTTAAAGTTGTGACCCTTATTAACAAGGCACAGTTCCTGGGTTAAGAAGGGTGGGAGAGTACACAGACATCTAAGATCAGACTGCAGCTCTTACTGTGAAGATCACGAAGCCACTTTGCTTACAACATGACAACTTTTAAGACTAAATTATAAAAATCAAATTATTTTAACTGCCACTAATGTTGAGCTTCATTTTCTTTGTACAGGGTTGCACTATGCAGATCGGACTCATTCGGATCCTCCTGCTTTTAGCTTCCCTAGTGATGGAACTATAGGCTTGCGCCACCACACCCAACTCAGCGTGCCCAGGGGTGGGGCTGGCACGACACATGGCACCATGGACTGGACCCCAGTTCCTGAGTTTGTCTAAGCAGGCATTTAGTCCATTGAGCTATCTCATTGGCCCTGAACTTTATTAAAAAAAAAAAATTCTTCTAGTATTTTCAACATAGAAAATACATTTCCTTCACATATGAAATATTTAAAAGCAGGGATATTTTGACATTTACCATAAAAAGGAAACACTGTAAATCTGACATTACTGAGTAAGAAAACTACTTCCCAGCAATTATTAAAATAACTAGTTTTCCCTGCTAGGGTGTCTGCACTGGCTGCGATTCTGTCCATTTCTATCCCTTCCCCCAAATCAAGCCCTCATTCTGGTCCCCAGCGCTGCCAATGGGAGTAGCTGGGAATAGGATTTGGGGTCTGGGTAGCCCTGGGGCCTGCCGCATGGAGAACTCCTCAGGCCAGTCATTTCAGGTATTAGGAAGGCAGAGCTAGGCGTCACCCATCACTGGTTCCCACTCATGGAGCCTGACTCCCAACTGAAGTGCGTAAGACTGACCTTCATCTGCAAGGCCAGCAGCTTGGTCACCACCCTCCACGCTGTAGTGGAGGTGCTGATGCATCGTGGGTATAGTAGGCTACGGGCGAGCAGGACCACAGTTTGGGGCACGCAGTGGGCCATACAGAATATTTCAGTAGTCACGGTCCTAACCCACTTAATATTAGTAACTCCAGTGGTGGGATAATTGAAATCAAGAACCTGTTGGCACTTTTTAAATGACCTGGGGTGGGGGTGGAGGGGGATTACTGTAGGGTGTGGGGTGTGGGACTGTCCCTGGTAATCATAGGACTTTGCTAGTCCCGACTGGTGTGTAGGTAAAATCCTAACTGCCACCCAGGAGGACTGGGTTGATACCCACGGCACCAATCACACTCTCAGCAAGGCCATTTCAAGGATGGCTGTGTGGAAAAACTCCTTCACCAATCCCTAGAATCTACAAATTGGCATTGTTTGTCAGCTGGTAGGAGCTGGTGCTAGCAGACCGTTGCCTGGCATGCTGTACTTTACTATACTTTCTAAATGTTCATTAAAAAGGTATGCTGAATTGAAAAGAATAATTAGGTTTACTTACAAGAAAAACTAGTGATCCATCAAGTCCTAGCATCTAAAAATAAATAACAAGAGGCATTAGTACAAGATGCAACATGAGCTTCTTTTACAAAAAAGGTTTGTTTTCCTTCCAGTGTCTGACGTTTTATCTTTGGTGTTGAAAATTCAACACAAGGCCTTCTGCGCACCAGGGAAGCATTCTATCACTGAGCTACACACACCCTCAGCCATCTCTACCACAGCTCAAATCCACTACTATTACTGTCAAAGTCTAAATTAATTTCTGTTCATGGGAGCTTTAGGTTTGGGGTCTCCTTTTGTGTGTGTGCATGTGTGTGTGCGTGTGTGTGTGCGTGCACACACGCACACGCATTTTTTGAGACAGGGTCTTACTATGCTGTTCAGGCTACTCTTGAACTCAACACAATCGATCCACTTGTCCCACCATGTCCAGCAAGATCTCTGTTTTGAAACTGGGCCTCATTACATTGCCAGGCTTGCCTCAAACTCACGACTCTCCTGCATCAGCCTGGTCAGATGGGAATACAGGCATGCATCATGACCGCCTTTCAGCCTCTTTTTATTCCTAAGTGATTATAAAATCTTAATGAATTTCACATTAGGTTCAATTATTTTTTCCCTGGTATTGGGGATCAAACTCAGGACCTTGTGCTTGCTAGACAGGCACTTATGCTGCTAAGCTATTTCCCCAGCCCAGTTTCAATTCTTATATTAAAAACCCAGTCAATAGAACTATATTTTTTAATGAGCTGAAGGGTTAAAATACTGGTTTTTTTTTTTTTTTTTGGGGGGGGTACCAAGAATCAAACTGGGAGGGGCTGGGGATATGGCTCAGTAGAATAGTCAGCCACTGATACTACTGAGCTGTATCTCCAGACTGAAAATACTTCTTAAATCATTACCTACTTTTCAAATAAACATTTTCAAGTAAAACACAACCTAAATGAAACAAGGTTTGTATTAAAGGTCAGAAAACAGAAAAATAGCCATCAGTACCATTTTTTAAAAAATCATAAACAGGACGTTACATAATTTTCTGTAGAAATTAAATTCAGAGACAGGATATACCTCAGCAGCACACCTGGCTGGCAAGCACAAGCCTAAATTCAATTCCTGGAATACTTTTTTTTTTTGCGGCACTAGCGTTTGAACTCAGGACCTTGTGCTTGCCAGGCGAGCGCTTAGTCTACTGAGCCATCTGCCCAGCCCCCTAAGTTCAATTCCTAGTACCAGAAATAAGAAAATAAATTCTGGTAACTATTTTCATCAGATGTAACTAATAAAAGCAATGTATACAATTAAAGATGCCCAATCTTAAATTCAGGACACTCACTCGTTCCCATGTAAGCTCTTCTGCAGCTCGGTCCCATTCCAAAGCATTCCAGTTCATGTCATCTGGAGATGTAATATAATGTTAAAGATCTGATAGAACTAAAATATAATGATAAAATGTAGTCTATTTGAATAATGGACAGTTGAGAAGCTAAGCCATATTTAGAATTTTCCCACGGGGTAGGCAATAAATACTACAGATAAGTACATACCTATAAACAAAATATATAAAGTACAGTGATGTTGAACTGCAGTGAGCACTAGAAAGCAGAGTATGTGATGGAGAGGAATTCAACAGCTCTGGGTCAGACATTAATCTGGTGGATTTGAGAAGACAGAAATTAGGCCTAGAACTTTCTGAGCGATGAGGCAGTGGAAGATAAAGTATGAAAGGCAGCTAGAGACTGCATCATGTAAGGAACTTGGCCTTTGGTTTCATTTTATTTTTTAATAAAGTAGAAAAATCACTGAAAACTTTCAAAGCATGAACTGTGTGAAGCAAAAATGCAACGAAAACAACATTACAACAAGCAATGATGATGACCTGGCAGGAGGATGACAGCAGCCGGCAGGGCTCAGGGGCTGGGCTGCTTCCCTTGAGGTGCGCTACACCCATTACACGGCCTGTTCCTTTTAATCTTTTGGGTCTCAACTCAAACACCTCTTATGCTGAGCTTCCCAGAAAGTCTAATGTAAAATTCTGTCTCCTTCAGAGCAAGCTATACAACGTGTCCGAGTGGGTATGTCCTGCTTCTTCCCTGGCCCAGAAAGCCCAAGAAGACGGGGCTTGGTGTGCTGCCTACATGACATACTGCGTGTGCCAGGCAGGGCGTGCAGGGCCACAAAGTGTCCAGTGGGCCCAGCGACAGCGCAGCTCTCCACAAGTAAACCACGGCAGCAGGAAGGAGAGGAGACGGCGCCTCTGAGAGCCAACGTCAGATCCCACCTTGGATGTTACCTTACATTCCACAATTTACACAGCTAGAAAATTAAAAACTGGTGTCTGTAGGTGGCACCTCACCTGCCCATAGATCTCAAGAATGCCTTTTCAGCTGTAAAAAGTGAACTAACTCAACAGAGACATAAAGATAAAAGCAAGTAAGGTAAATCTTTACCAAACTCCTTAAAAAAAACCGATACATTCCAGCTTAATTTTTTCCACTCATTCTACAAAATGGAGTAAAGGATTAATGACACAAAATGTTCTTGCTTCATAGAAAAATAATATATACACCTATATCCATAAAAGGCAGTTTGCAAAAGGTAAAAATACCTACAGAACATTTTGGGGGGTACTGTGGATCTGGCACTGTGCCTGCCAGGCAGGTGCTTATGCCAGTCAGCTATCTCCCCGGCCCTAAATCCTCCAAATTTTAGAACTTTTAAACCCTAAAATTTGAGAAGGCCAACAGTCCTTTTATCTTCAGCGCGACTGCACGCGGACTCGGTCTAGAAAGCAGCCGCTCTCACCCTGGGCTCCGTTATTAGCGTCCGCTGCGTCCTCCACGCCAGCGTCGTCGTCCTCCTCATTGTCCTCCTCCTCCTCCTCCTCCGCCTGCTCATCCTGCGCGGCCGGGTTCTCCCCCACCACCGCATCCTCGGCGGGGGCGTCCGCAGGCTGTTCAGCAGCAGCATTTTCTACACCATTTCCTGCTACTGGAGCCTGAAACGACAGAAGAGCCAGGAATTTAGCTCACTTGTCACACTATTTCCAAATCATAGCACACTAGGGGAAAAACAAAACAAAACAAAACAATGAACACAAACTCAACTAAGATCCAGAAATAGGCATCTTTCAGAGTTATCTCTTCTTCAAAGTCATTTTCTCAAAACATACTTGATTTGGTTATCAACTTGGTATACAAAAGTCTAGGTTTGCAGAGCAAAAAGAAAACCCATGAGCTGAGAAAGCAGCCAACTGTCCCTCTGACAAAGGCCTTCTATCTAGAACATATAAGAATTAAGAGGGCCGGCAAAGTAGCTCAGTGGTTTTAGAGCACCTGCTCAGGCAAGGTTAGGCGAGCACACAGGGACCACAGTTTGATCCCCAGCACAAGCCATGGGAGCCCTGCTACCAGGTGGGCTAAGCCGGCCACACACACACACACACACACACACACCCCACTTCAAAGAAATCAGGAAAAAAAGAAACCAGGCCTCCAAAATTCAAAGACCCAATCCAAAAATGGGCATCAGAGATGAGTACATACTTCTCAAATGAAGAAATACAAATGGAAAATAATATATGGGAAAAAAATGCTCAACATTATTGGTCATTCAAGAAACGCAAATTAAAACAACACTGAGATTCCACTACTCCACAAAGAACGGCCATCGTCAAGAAGTCAACAAATAACAAGTGCTGAAGGGATATGGGGATAAGAACCCTTCTCTGCTATTGGTAGAAGTCAGTATGGAGACTCAAAAAACTAGGATTAGGGGGCCTGCCGGGTAGCTCAGTTGTTGAAGCGCCTGCTCATGCAAGCACAGTCAGATGCAGGATACCGCAGTTTGATCCCCAGTTCCACCTGACTTATCAGACCCGTCCTTAAGGCAGCCTGAGCCAGCCCCCCTCCGAAAAAAAATCCTTCTCGACTTTATGCAAAAAACTAGACTGGAGGTCCTGCTCAAACCAGCTATTCCCCTCCTAGGTATTTTTCCAAAAAGAACTGAAAACATCATACCGCAGTGATACATGTGTACCCATGTTTACAGCAGTGCTATTTGTCACAGCTAAATTTTGGAAAGAACCCAAACACCCATCAACTGAGGAATGGATAAAGAAGATGTAGTATTTTTACACAATGAAGTATTATTCAGCTATAAAAAAGGATAAATTTGAGGATTTTATAGCTAAATGGATGCAACTAGAGATCATGCTCTTTTCAGTGAAATAAATCAGACCCGTATGTGCAAACACATATTGTCTCCTTAATGTAAGAACCTGAGAGAAAATCAGGGGTACAATAGGTACTGTGAAAAGGAACTGAACCTGCTCAAAAAGAAGGAATTACTGAGATGAGGAGAAGAGGTGTGGGAATGGGGAGAAGGGGTTATGTGGGTAAGCAGGATGGTGTGGATAATTGTACTGTGGATTTCCGCTGGTCTGTGGAAAAGAGCAGTTAATGTTTGTTTATCTTCTTATTTCAATTTTGTTTTCCTTTTTCTCTCTTCTTAATTTCTTATAACTTTTTTCTCTTTTTTTCTTTCCTCTTCCCATTTTGCATTCATATACCTGTTAATCTGAACAAATAACTGGAAGACAACACTAAGCAATACGACAAATACTGTCAAACTCATATTCTTTTGTTTAGTGAAATTCTGTATCACTTGTATCATTTTCTGTTTTAATACTATTTTGCACTGTCCTTAAATAAAAGAAGAGCATAGGTTTCCTTTACCCTTTGTTCACTGAGTTTCAAACAGGGATAAGATTTCGCAAAGCATTACAGAAAGTGGGTTTACAAATCTGGCTATCTTTAATTCTTCATCTGTCTTTTTAATACAGCATCTCTTATTTTTACTGACTTAAGGATGGGAAGAAAACACATTTTTAGAAAAATTATTTATATGTATATAAAACTTAATTCTCTACTGTCATTTAAACACTTAAAATGGCTTCTTGTTACAGCTCTGTCAGTTCCCAAATGCAGTCTGCTCTAGTTCTTCCTAAATTCTGCTACTTACAAAATGCAAAGACATAAAGTGTCATTAACAGTTAAATCACAGAACCATACATTTTTGAGGGTCTTAAAACACTGCTGCATTAATGCTTGAAAAGGAGACACAATGATAAAGCATTAATCTTGGATGAAAATGGTACCCTGTCTTTATAACCTGTTGTCTATGTACATTTTTCAAAGAAGTTGAACTCTGGGGGCCAGGCAGATGGCTCAGTAGAATAGGCACTTGCCTGGCCAAGCACAAGGGCCTGAGGTTAATCTAAGAAGTTGAAGTCTGTAAAGAAGCAGCCATGCATTTTGATGAAATCAATCTGTACACTAAAAAAAAATCACAAAGTCCTCAAAACAAAAAGTTATTATCATTACTTTGTGGGCAGTTTTCTCATAATAAAATTTTGTTTTGTTTTGTTTCTGGTACCGGGGATTTAACTCAGGACTTTACTGAGCTATCTCCCTGGCCTCAAAAGTATTCATTCTAGAAAGTAACTAATTTATGGAATTTTCAGGGCCATAATTTATCAGGAAACAAGATACTAAACATTTTATTTTCCTCCTCATCTCAGTATCTCTAGCAAATTCCCTTTTGTCTAAGACTGTCATCGCTCAAACAGAAGAAACAACAGCTGGTACCCAATTTCTCTACTTTTGGTCTTACTTCTTCTTGACAGGAAAAGCAAAATGATGAAGAGGCATGTCCTCCTCCAGTGTTGAACAGTATGTGAAAAATTTTGGGAAATTGTCCCTTAGTTTCCAAACCCATGTTAAGCAGTTCATCCAAGCAAAGAGAATGAAAGAGTATTTTAGTATATGCTCTATCAGTGTTCCTGGCCCAGCAGGAAAATTCATGAGGCAAAGTCACAAAAGCATGTCTAAGATTTTTCATATTTGTCTTAATCCTCCTGCTATGTCCTTTAAATGGCCAAAGACCCAGCAATCAGTTTGGACAGGATGACTACAAGTTTGAGACCATCCTTGGCAACTTAGGGAGCCCCTATTAAAAAAATAAAAAGTAAAAGCAGGCTAGGTATGTGGGTCAGTGCAAGGTGCCAAGTTCAATTCCCACAACCATGCAAGTAAAAAAAAGAAAAAGGTCCCAAAATATTCATGAAGTATATATGGTAGACTTAGACCTTAGAGGGTAAAATAATCATTTTCACATCCTAAGTAAAGCAGATTTCAGAGCCAGCAGCCATCACCTCATTCTGGTGGGGCCCTGCAGCATTGAAGGGCGGCGCGGCATGCTCCAACCAGATCGGGGCTCCTCCGTGGACAATCTGCTCCCGCAGCCACACCAGGCTGATGAATGCACACAGTGTGCATGTCACCACGAAACAGCCCTGCAAACAATCCGCCAGCAAGTTTTCCCTGTTTAAACAAACACACACAGATGGTAACTCTAAGAACAATCATAAAAAGTCAGAAAAACAAATTGCAATTTTGGGGAGAAAATCACTTTTGTCAACACTACACAGCTATTAACGATCTCTTCACAACCTATCCCTTAATATGGTCAAGAAGCAAGAAGGTACCAAGTAAAAAAGCAGCCAAATACTTGACAAAGACCAAGCATTAAATTTATAGAATTTACTAACGGTAAGTAGCTCTCTCTAATGCTTAAGAATTTTATTTTTTTTCATAAAATTTTTTAAATGCACTCAGAAAAAAGTAAATAAAATGCAGTGTGATTTCAGAATACATTAACTCAAAAATCTTGGTAGGCTCTTAAAATACACCATTTTAATGGAGTGACTTCTTACTGCACGGAAAAGGAAGGGTCAACCTGGAAGATCTCAGCCTAGCCGCTGCAAACCTAAACTGAACTTGTGTGGTGGCCCTAAATTAAAAGGGAATCCTAACCACTCCTTCCTAAGGAATGCTTCAGACAACAAAATTTTGATGGGTTAGGACTAAAAGTTACCTTATTCTCCTTTGTCATCAGCAATGAGAACAACTGCTCAACTGGCTGTATTTCAGATACTTTAAATGGTAACTAACTCTGCAGCCCTCCTTTTTATGCTTCATCTGGGGCTGGTGCTATGTGCTGCCTGGACCAGAGCTGATGTCAAGTTCCAGGATGGGGCAGGGCTCATGGGCTCCCTCTCTCACCCTTCGAAGATGCTGACTAAGACCACTGTGTAAGAGCACTCCCCTCAGCCTGGTGGAAGATGAGAGGTGTGGGGGAACTAAGGCAACTCAGCTAAGCCCACGGAGACTCTTAAGACCCTCTAGGGTTCCTCTCCTGACTAGAAGTAGCTAATGAAAACAATGAAGATGGCCCTTCAGCCAATCAACCATGACAAGCAACAATGCTGTCAAAATGTGGTAACACATGGACAAGTGTTTAGGGTGTGTTTTCTTACAACTTCAAAATATATTTTAAAATTTATCTTAGCATATGAACACATTACACATCTCGAACTTCATTATAGCCTATTTAACAACTCATCCCACCATTACAAAGCAGTCCTTTAATTGGTATATATATATATATATATATATATATATTTAAAAAAAAATCATTAATCTATGCTAGCTACTTCTGCTACCCTAGGTGTAACTGTTAGGATAAGAAACATCAATTATTGTCCTTGGAACAAAATAATTTTCAAATATGATGAAACATCACTTTCATCATCACTCAGCGCAGTACTCACGTGGACAGCATGTCCAGTGGCAGTGTCAGTAGTGAGCTCACGGAGCCAGTAAACAAGCACTTGTAGATGCGGCCTATGGAAAGGGTATGATGGCAAAGTCACAACTAGCATCGTCAACTCTGTCACTCCATAGAGACAGAGCAGCAGTAAAACCATAAAGGCCACAGAAATTAACATTTTGAGTCTCAAAGTATTTTTACAAACACTGTCAAGCATTAAAAAAAGGCAGCATAAAACGTTATGTAACAGTGTTCAGTGTATATATTCTCTCTAAATTTGTTTTTACTAAATGCATACTGTTTTTTCTCCGTACATCTAAAGAATTTATGCAAATAAACCAATTTTTCCTTCATTTCTATTCTCTCCTCAATTTCTCCCAATATTTTCATCTGAAATTTTAGCACCAGCCTATCATCTAAAAACTCATTATTATTGCAGGTTAACAGTCATTGAGCTTAGCCATATCTTTCTCTAATTCCCTGCTCATTTAGTAAAGTATTTTCTCAGTTTCATAAAAAGTTCATAGCAATGGGGGCCGGGGAGATGGCTCAGTGGAAGAAGCGCTTCCCTGGCAAGTGCAAGGGCCTGAGTTCA
>NDGN011435751.1:0-28113 GCA_002564285.1 Tympanoctomys barrerae
GGGATATAGCTCAGTGGTGTAAGTGCCTGCCTGGCAAGTGCAAGGTCCTGAGTTCAATCCCTGGTACCAGAAAAAAAAAAAAAAAGACAATGATGATTTCAGCTTAAATTACTGTGCTTATAACCCTGAGTGGGCCTTATGCTCCCAGAATACCTGTAAACTTGCACTTAGCAGAAGAAAACTTTGGTCTCACCGAGGAGCAGGGCTGAGCACACTAACGACCCGTCCTTGGAGCACCCGAGCGGCCCCATCAGAGTGCTGGTGCTTCGCCTGTTACTACAACTTTTTGAAATTATCCGGCAAAGTCTCATTTTTAAAACGCACTTTTATGACTAAGGTGCTCAGTAAGCAGGCTGCAAGCTGTGTGCTGTGAGCCGGCCTGGCATGCGTGCTCTGCCCAGTGTTCCAGTGGGGCCGGCAGCCTGGAGCCACCGTGTCCGTCGTGTCCCAGCAAAGCCCAGACCTGCTGGCATGGCAGGAGCACGTGTTCTGAAAGTGCCGCACAGGTGGCCTGTTGTTTATCTGAAGTGACTGCCACACTCACACTGGTAGATGAGAGCATTTTGGAGACACGAGACAGCAGTTTCTCCTGTCCTTCAGTGAGTGCAAAGCATCACAAGCCGTTCTCAGGATGTCACCTCACAGCAAATTTGGTTACTGGTCGGAGATGCATCTCGGACCTCAGTGTTCCATGACTTTCTTTCTTTCTTTCTTTCTTTTTTTTTTTTTTGTGGCACCGGGGATTGAACTCAGGCCCTTGCGCTTGCCTGGGAAGCGCTTATTCCACTGAGCCATCTCCCCGGCCCCTGACATTCTTTCTTAAAATGAAATCGAATGCACCAAGCATTGCACACAGAAGTCTTTACTTACCCTGGCCTGTGGGTTCCACATCTCTGACTCCTTTAATATGTGCCTAGTGGCATGACTCATGCAGAAAAAGAAACATCTAGCGCTCTCAGTGGGCAGAGCGGACGTGCGTGCTCTCGGGGTACCACTTTCGTTCTCTGGGGTCCTCGCTGCTCCAGCTGGGTGCGCTTGACCTGCAGACTCCCCCTTGGCAGCATGTGACTTGCCAGACAAACAAGTGCCTTGCCTGTCCCTGGGGGAGCCACACAGGGAGGGGCGCAGGAGACTCCCAGAGAGCGAAGCCAGCCACACGCCAGGGCCTGACTTCAGGGGACACCCGTGTGCTTTGGGAGCCTTTGCACTGGCCATTATGCTGGACACCCACCTGCCAACCGCCCAGCTCTGCACCAGCACAAAGCAGCACCAGGCGACGGAGGCGGGGCTGGTAGGAAGTCCGATGCCCGTCTTGGGATGCTGTCTGTCGGCACTGCCGGAGCTCTCTCCAGGGCCTGAGGCAGAGGGCCACAGCGGATGTCTCCCCTGGGGAATAGCGAGCATTCCCTGCTTCTCCACCTGGGCCTCCCTGCAGCAGGTGTCCGTGAGTTGGTGGCTGAAGCAGGGGAGGGACCAGCCAGGTAGGGACAGGCAGAGGGTTTGTGTGTGTGCCCTGTTTCCCGCACTTGGTGTAGTCGGCTAATGTTCCATGTCAGCCTCTTGTAGCATTGTGTCCATTTCTTCCCCAAGCTGGTTTTCTTTTGTGCAGTGCCAGGGATTGAACTCAGGGCCTTGAGCATGCCAAGCGAGGACTCTACCCCTGAGCTGTACTCCCAGCCCTGCAATTTTAAATTTTGAGGCAACTGAATTGCCTGTCTGGCCTCAGAACTTGTGATCCTCCCGTCTCTGCCTCTGCAGTAGCTGGGATTACTGGTGTATACCACTTCACTGGCTCCAAAAACTAGTTTCTAAAGATACAGCAGAGAGGGGTGATGCAGCTCTGAGCCATGCAAGTCCTGGACCTGTGTTTCCATATCAAGTAATCTTGTGGGAGGTGCAGGTGGATTGGATGGCTGGCCTGCGGTCACACTCACCACTCTGCCTGATGGGCCTCTCCCTGTGACCCAGGGGCACGGCCTCCTCCTCATCAGATGTGCAGGTGTGAAAGCTTCCCCTTCCCTCCCGGACAGGTGCGCAGCTCTTAGACGAGTGTCGAGGGCCAGTTCAGGAGCACTTGGGCTGAGGGGACCTGGGCTGGGAACCAGGGGCCAGGAGAGCCATAGGCCCCCGCAAGCGAGCACCTCCCTGCTCCAGGAGGGCTCCTGAGGGGCCATTCAGTTTCACTTTGAAAAGGTAGGAAGCCTGGACGAAAGCAAAAGCTCCTGCGAAGGCGCTGCCTTGGCAGACACAGCCCACTTCCGCTTTGGGCCGCCTTTGATCCTCTCCTTCTCGACTTACCTTTCTAGTCCCCCTTTAAGTCCCCTTTAAATTTTTCATTTTGAGGCAGGACCTCATTAAGTTGCCCAGCCTGGGCCCAGACCTCATCTGGGAGCCTCAGCCTCCGCCTCCTAGAGTCTTGGGATTGCAGGTGTCACCTCCCATGCCTGGTTGGCCATTGCTTTATTTTTCTTTTGAGACAGTCTTGCTATGTAGTTTGGGGGGCCTTAAACTCACTGTGTCATCTAGGCTGGCCTCAAGCGCGTGATAGTCCTCCTGCCTCAGCCTCCTGAGTGCCCGAGTTGCAGATGTGCACCTCCAGCGGCTGGCTGAGCCTTGCATGTGATTGTAGATCGGGAAAAGCCAACTATTTCTGAGGGGTTTCGTACTGGGCCTAATTGCCCAGGATTTACCCTGAACCATGACCTGAACTCTAACGGGCCCACACCCTGGCCTGACACCCAGCCTTCCAAAAGTGAGAATTTCCACACACTGCCCTAAAACTGGGGTACAAAACTGTGGAGGAAAGCAGCTGCCCCAGGTTATGACAAAGAGAGGAAACCTCGGGACCAAGCACAACCTGCATGATGCACAGCCTGGCTTGGTTTCCTTCCAGTCGGAGTGGTGTGGACAGTGCGGGGACATGCGGGGGCACAGGCTGTGCATTGCCCAAACCTTCCCTGCATCCATGTTCTTTTTTTTTAATGAGCAAACACATTTATTGAAGGAAATAAAGCTGAGAGAGGGACAGGAGGAGGGCGCAAGCGGGTAGTTCCCCCTGCATCCATGTTCTGAGAAAGTGCAGCTTCCCCAGCTCATGTTCCTTGCTGAGTTGTGCCCGTGTCTTCATTTGCGTGCTGACGTGGGTTTTCTCTTTTCTTCATTGAAACAGAGTAATGGTTACGATGGAGAGTCGTACGGATCGCAGCCTGCGAGCAGAAGATCCGGCAGGGTTAGTACAGCCGGCTCGCCTGGCGCGCATGCAGGTCGCTTGAAAGCTGTTCAGAGTCACTGGCTGCTAAATTTAGCTTGTTTTTATAAGAGGTCTTCTTTTTCTAGCACGACAGTGTGAAAGATAACATTTTCCAGCTAGCACACGTTCTCAGGGTGCCTGGCGTTCCAGGTGTCAGTATTGTCAGGAGGTGCTTAAGTTTAGACCCAGGTGAAACGTTAGAGTTTAAGTCTAGATTGAAGATGACGCCTTTCGTTGTTTCTCCGCGTGTGGACGCAGGTGTCAGGTCAGCTCACGTGCAGCAGCAGGTCAGGTCAGGCCTGAGCTTGCCGGCTCTCCAGCTCCCTCCTTGTGGTTTCAGTGTTGAGGCTGGAAGCTGCACATGAAAGAGCGAGCCTGCGCTTCCCAGAGAGAACGGACGTGTAACTAGAGGACGGGAAAGCGTGTGGCTGAGGGTGGGAAGCAGGAACTGGCCGGCAGAGAGTTGCTCTGTAGGGGGAGGGGAGCCCTGGGCCTACGGGCGGCTGCACCCTGGGGAGGGCAGGCTGAGGGGCTTAGTGGGCGAAGGTCTCACTGTGCACTGTAGGTTTGTTCTAAGACCTTTCTACCCTGTCATTTTTTTTTTCTCTTTCACAGATATTTTTACACCATTGAATTTAACTGTGCTGTTCTAAAGATATTATAGAGTCACTTAAATTCCGTTCCTAGGTTTTGCACGGGTGACCCACGCCCCACCCCCACTAAAGCAGCAACCTCAGCTTCCCAGAACCGGTTGGACGGGTTGTGTGCACCTGGCTGCCCTCCAGGACTGTGGGCTTGATTGTGTTTCTCCTCCCATTCCTGGGAGCTTCTGTACCCCAGGCTTCTAGATCCTCCTGGCTGCAAGCCCCCTCCCTGTTGCCGCGACCCAGACACCTGGGCCTACGGGGCAGTGCAGAGCCCAGGCAGAGGAGAGGAGCCCCACCACGCCTGTGCATACCTGTGGGACACACCTGCGGTGCGTGCCAAGCACCAAGCAGCCGCAGCGTCCCTGTGTCACAGGAGGGGGCCGCACTGCTCCCAGTGGCCCTGGGCTGCTCCCAGGAGTCTCAGAACCTGGTTTGCAGCTTTCTCCTCGGTGCGCTGCTTCACCATCACCAGTCCCAAAGAATCTCGGTCTAGAGCGGGAAGTTACTGTACTTTTTTTTGATACAGGGTCTCACTACCCATTTCAGACTCGTAGCGATCCTCCTGTATCAGCCTCCCTAGTGCTGGGATTACAGGTGTGCGCCACCACGCCCCATTTCGGGGTCAGCACTGGGGATCAAACTTGGGACCGTGCGCTTACGCCACCAAGCTATCACCTCAGCCCTTACTGTACATTCTTTCGTCAAGCTTCTGCCCAGTGACACATTCTCTAGGGTGTCCCCAATGTGTTGTCATGCACACAGTCAGGGCAGAGCAGGGTGACTTCAACCTGCGTGTCATATGTATCCTACATGTTTTTCATCTTTGATTTTTACATTAAGACAGCAAAGGTGTGCTTTATTACTTAGCTAAGATTTGTGGAAGCTACTAGAAATCCCCTATGTTCCAACACTGCTCACAGAGTGAATTTGGCAGTGAAATGGATTAAATAAATAATCAAAGACCAAGGTGACCTCTCAGTGCATAGGACACGAACCACAGCAACTACAGCTGCATGTGAGGCAGAGCCCCTGTGGGGAACGGAGGCCTCCCTCGAAGGCCTGGGCTGCCACAAGGGCTTAGGGATAGAGGACCCCGCTGGGCTCTGCAGCGTCATCTCGTGTCTCACCTGCAGCCTCACGCGGGCCAGCACCAGCAGTCCACTCCTGTGGTCAGTGCTGACGCTTTACGTGGGAGGGCCGGCGTCCTTCTATGACAGCTCTTGGCTGGCTGGCAGGCTTCAGGGCTAAGCTACAGCCCTCAGGCATTGGGGGCTGAAGAGAGGTGGGAACATTTGAAATAAACAGCATTTAATTATCTGAGCATATGAGGGGTGGAAAGCAGAAGCCAGAAAGTCACTGTGGGGGTAGGTGAGCCACGCAGCCACCCCGGGACAGCACCGGGATGTGAAATGCTGTGGGACGCTCGCCTTGGGAGCCGCCACCGTGCTGGTCCCCGCTGCTCGAGCCACTCGGGCCCCCTCTGGAGGCCGCGCTCCTCTGCACCTCGCAGGTGGGCAGGCAGTGCCGTGGGGATCGCCGCCGACCGTTGTCTTCTTTCTTGGTGCTCAGAACTCCAGCTACAGCGGGGACGGCAGATTCTCCACTTTGTCGTCTCCCAGAGAAGAGAAGTTGGTTGGTTTGCATTTAATTCTTTCCATCCTGTCTTCAGAAACTACAGGTTCTGGAGCATGCAGGCATGCACACGTGTGTGTGTGTGTGTGTGTGTGTGTGTGTGTAGCTCAGCTCACCCTTTCTCTCTCACTCCGTCTCACCAGTTTGCTGTGGGGTAGCTGCTTTGTGACGTCACTAACCTGAGCCTTCCTGTTCAGACTTCCCTGTCCTGCTTTCCACACCAGCTGGGGGACTCGGCTGCCTGCACTGAAGAGCATGTTTACGTGTAGATTTGTTCATTTGTTTGAGGTCTCATGATGCTTCTAAAAAGTTCATCTCACTTTTAGCTTACTGTGTACCCCAGGCTGGCCTCGAGCCCTCGGTGATCCTCCTGCCTCAACCCCCAAGTTCTAGGGTTACAGGTATTGGGCCACTACACCCAGCTTAGATTTTAAAAATTAGAGTTAATTAAAAAAACACCTTAGCTTTCTTTCCTGGAGAGTTTGTTCGTGCTCACATGTGCAGGCCCCTGGCTGCCTGGCATGAAGATCCAGTCTAGTCTGGGCGCACACAGAGCACTCAGGGTCCCGACGCTGATTCCAAGTCTCGAAGGAGCTCGTGACCGAGCTTGTGCGTCAGGCCCAGACCTCGTCACTCAGCCAAACCAGGAAGTTGTGGAGGTGGGGAAAGATGAGGGGCCCAGGTCATGGAGGGAGCCGGTCCGGGTGCCACCCAGTGGAGGAGCGGACAGGAGGGTTGGTCCTGACCGAGTGCACCAGGCTCAGGCACATGGGGAAAGGAAACCAGGAAGAGCCAGATCCAGAGCCTAGGAGACTCTGGGGTCGCTGTACTTTGTGACCCCAACACCCACTCCCCAGAGTCAGAACAGAAGGAAGTCAGAACCCCTGATGCCTCTCCTGATCCCCACGTAACCTTGGGCCTCATTAGACTGTTTCTAGCCAGTCGCCCCTGGCCCTATGTCCCTCCCAGATCCCCCTTCTGCCACAGTAGTTAGCCGTAGTCCCTTCGATCTCATCCTGCCGCCTCCCCCTGCCAACGGGTTCCTGGTGAGGCCCTCCTTCACCCCTTGAACTCATGTGCCCACTTTGCAGATTCTTCCTGCTGCCCCAGCCCCCACCCCTCTCTTAGGAGTGAGTGGCTTAGGAGCGGCTTTCTCAATAAGTGCCAAGTTAATCAAGGAGGTTTTGCTGTCTCGGAGAGCGCTTGAACATTCAGAAAACTGGTTCTTCCTTATTTCCGCTGAATGGAGATGCTTGCCTAAAGCAGGACACGGAGCCAGCCTTCAGCTTGCTCGAGAGCTGTCCCCCAGCCCAGCCTACATCCGGCTTCACTGCAGTTCACTGAACAAAGCTAACAAACCTCCAGGGCAAGGTCCCAGTGAGGGCTGCGCCTTCAGACCCAGCAGTCAGGATTCAGGCCTGGGGGCCCCTCTGCACCCTGACCCCTCTTTCTACCTGAGGCACCTGCCTGGCATCTGTGCCTTGTGGGTTCTTACCTCTGCCTGCAGCGCACACCTGGCTCTTTGGATTTGGTTATGACACAGACAGGCATCAAGGAGGACCTGGTGTCTGGGTTACCGGCTAGCTTTTCTGGTCTTCCAGCTGGGCCAGAGGCAGACCCTGGGCTGGCGCCGCAGCTCTGGTTGCTGGCTGCTGCTGTGTCGTCTCCAGGAGAGGAGCAGGTTCCACGGAAATGGGTACTGTGTCTGCTTTGCTCATTGGAACTTCCCCTGGGCACCCAGAATCCCCCCTTCTCCCCTCGGGGCACAAGCCACAGGGCCTGAAGGGTGCTGGGAGCTGTAAGAGTGGTAGGGCACCAGTTTCGCCCAGCAGACCCTTGGATTTGTGTAAATCATTTTATCTGGGGAAGCTGTTAACTCACACAGTGGAATTCCCCAGACACTGTCAGAATCGCAGTGCTCAGTTTACTGCTGTGAAGCCTGAGTCTGCTCTAGAGCAAACACCCCTGTAGGGGGCCCGCAGGAAACATCACCAAAGAATTTTTCTGTAGCCGGGCGTGGTGACCTGCGTGCCCATAATCCCAGCACTCAGGAGGTTGAGACAGGAGGATCGCTTTGAGTTCAAGACCAGCCTGGTCTTATAGTGAGTTCAAGGCAACCTGAACTACATAGTGAGAACTTGTATTTAAAAAAAAAAAAAAAAAGCTGGCTAAATAGCTCGGGATTAAAGCGCCTGTAAAGCAGGCACAGGGGCCAGGGGTTCAATCCCCAGGCCTGCCATGGTGGTGTGGGCCTATAATCCCAGCTCTTGGGAGGCTGTAAACAGGCGGATCACTATGAGTCTGATATGGTGGATCACTACGAGTCCGATCTAGTAATGAGACCCCAAACACTGTAGATCCTTCCCTAAAATACGAAAAGAAAAAAAAAAAAGAATTTTACTGTATAAGTAGAGTTTGATCTATCTGCAGATTCCTGACTTAGTTTTTCCCCATCAAATTTTAATATTTAGAACTTGGGTCACAAAGACCAAAATCTAAACATGATTGATAATGATGAAAATGGAGTTTTAAGCTGGCTGTAGTGATCCATGCTTACAAGCCCAGCAGCATCCAGGAGGCTGAGGCAGGAGGATTGCCATTAAGCTTAAGGCCAGCCTGCATTACATAGTAAGACCTTGTTTCAAAAAGCCAAAATAAATAAATGTAATGTTTTTTCTTTCTGTCTATAGATTTTAAAACCCTCATTGGTCCCTGTGGCTTGGCAGCTAACCAGCCCCCCTGGTTCCTTCCCCCGCCCCATAATTACTGGCAGAAGGGGAAATCTGTCTGAGTTGACAGTGTCCAGGGACCTTCGCGAGGAAGGGAAGGTGTAGCTGTTCCCCCACTTGCCCTCCCTCCCACTTCCTCGGATTCCAGGGACTCTCCTGCCCCGGCCTCCTCGTGCGTGCTCCCCAGGCCGGCCCTGCTCCCACACCTGCCTGCCCAGCGTGGAAGCTGGGTCTGTCCCCTCCCATTCTGCCCCTCCCGTGTGGCTCTTCCACAGAGCTAAGTGGGGACTTCAGCCTCCTCTGCACAGTGTCCACCTCCCTCTGCTGGTGTCCAGTTGGTGACTAGTTTGCTGAGAACTTGTCTCTGGCTTTAAAACCTAAAATAACTCAGGACCTAATATAGAAAAGTGGACCTTTGGGGAGGAGCACTCTCTGAGTGTGTGTTTTCAAGAGCTCCAGTCCAGAAAATTGGTCTCTTGGGTCTTTCTGTTTCCACCAATTGTCCCCCATTTGGGCTTTTAGGTTGTTTTTTGAAAAAAATATTTTTCTTTTGTCAGTGTGTCCAGGAAGCCACGTGGAAGGTGTGTGCATGCTCCGCTCCGTGGACTGCAGAGGCAGAGCCAGCCTTCTACTTTGGCTTTCTCTGTTTCCTGTTTTCACAAGGCCTGGGTTCAGGTCGGCCCTGGCTGCATGGCCTTTGTTGCCGCAGGTGCCAGGTCTGCTCCCACATGGGAAGTGGGCACCTCACCTGGTACCCCGTGTGCTGGAGGTTGACCTGCTCTCCTCACACGCACGCAGGAGCTGCTGTGTCCCCGCCCAGCCATGCACCTTCCTGCCTCTGTGTGCCTGGGAGGGCTCAAGAGCAGGTCCTGGCTGCCGTGAAGCGGAGCCTGCGTACCCCTCAAGCTGCCTGGTGCCCCAGCATGTCCACCTCACTGTGTCATCGTGACGTACGTTCGGAGCCTGGGCGTCCCTTTCACAGGGTTGGGCTGCTAGAAGAGCCAGCCTGGCCCTGGAGCCCACCTCCAGGCCCGCTGTATCCATGCCTGCTTCTGGCCTCGGAGGGCAGGCGCACTCTGCACACGTGCGTGTCTGTAGTCATCCTCGGTGTCTGAGGGGCCTGGCTTCCAGGACCCTGCGGAAGCCGCGTGCGCAGCGGCTCCGGTCACCCCGTAAGTGCTGTTACGTATGAGGACCTAGGGCAGTGGAGTCTGGCAGGCATGCCGCTGTGGCACTGAAAACTCTTAAAGGCTCGCTGGCGTGCTGTCCTTGCATCCTCCCTCGGTGATCCTGAGGACAGCGCAAGAGCCTGCAGGTGCTTAGAGTGCCGAGCTGTTGGGAAACGGGGACAGAAGGAAGCCGACTATGTTCGGCACAACAGGCGATTTCAGTATTTTCCACCCTGGGGGGCCTGGGCACTGAGACAGGAACCTGCAGACGGCACGCCGGCAGCGGTGCCGGAGCCCGCACCGTCCCCACCTTGGGTTTTGAGTTAGGCTGTGTCGCTGTTGCTGCTGCTGTTGGCCCCATAACAGTTCTAGCCCCGCCCCCCACGCCCCTTTCTAGGACTGCCTGAAAAGAATTGCCTAGAACGTTTACTGTGTCAAGCATTGTCTTCTGTGCCTCTGTCTTGTAAACGTGGGCTCTGTACCCACCGGGCTTCCTGAAAACACAGTGCCTGGCCTGGTCCTTCCTGTTCTGTCTGTTGGCACCGCTCAGCTGTCGGGACAACCCGAGGCTGTTTGTCCTCCCCTTTGAAAACTTGCTTTTGCTTCCTTCCTGCAGCCCTCCTGTCTGTGTGGCGTGGCCAGGCCTGCGGGGAGTTACCTGGTGCGTGGGCCCCAGCCCAGCCTGTGCATGCGCCCTCCACCCCCATCTGGTCCTGCTGTGGGTGTCACTTCCCCTGGAGCCTGCATTGCCCATGGTGCTGTCAGCCCTCTTTGGCCTGACAGCTCTGGGTTTGGGGCTGTCACACGGCCACCTGTCCAGTGAGACTGTCACTTGTACAGAGCCCTGAGTCTGGGCATCCGGAGCAAGGGCAGCTTGCACTTTCTTTGCTGGCAGAAAGACCGCTCTTGGGTGCGCTGGCACTGGGCAGATTCCAGCCCGCATTGCTGTTGTTCTGGAAATTTCCAGCTTTAAATGTGGGCACCTAATGCACCGCAGGAAGCTTCCGCTAAGTGTCGGGGTAACCCTGTTGCTCCATGTTACAGTGCTTGCAGCAGGTCGTAGGCTTACAAGTGAGAGGTGTGCACGGCTTTATTGTGCCCGCCGAGGGGCATGGGGAGCTAAGGCTCCGTTAACCTGGGCGAGCTCCCCAGCACCCGTCACAGTGCCGTAAGCTCCTGTGTCTGTGATTAACCACATAGGATTGTAAGGGTAACCGGACGTTCTGCCTGCAGCTTCGCCACTTTAGAGTTCCACACTTCAACAGTACAACTATACTAACAGGATTTAATATTTTATTTTGAAGTCACGTGACATGCTTTAACTCCGCGAGCTCGAGTGCTGCCTGGTCTGCTGCTGGAATCTGGATTAACACGTTTCTCCTTAGCGTGGATTGCTTTTCAAATACAGATTTCGTGGTGCAGTGGAGGTTAAACTGCATGAAGACTGCAGTGCCTGGAGTTTGTGCACATCCCTGTGTCTCCACTGGGGAGCTAGGGGAGGGGCAGCCAGCCTCCCTGCAGTGTCCCCCTGGACTAGCCCCAGCATGTGTTGCCCTGGTCACCTTGCATGTTCCTGGGCTGGCAGGAGGAAGGTACAATCCTGAGGTCTCTTTCTGTCGCAGGCATCTGTGTTTCCAGAGAGCATCGTGGACCTGGCTCGGCGGGGTAGCGCCTGCGGCTCCGTGGCTGTAAGGCACTTCCGAGTTTTTTGCCCCCCTTTCATCCTGTGCTACCACTGCTACATGGCCCTGAGGTGCTTTCAGTGTACAGGTCCAGCGTGGGGGGGACATGGGGTCCCACCTTGGTTTGCAGTGGGATTGACAGTTGTGGGTCATCGCTTTTCAGTTATTGGGAGCAAAGGAGGCCGCCCCTGACCAAGCTGCCTCCACCCTCTCCCCTGCGGGCACAGACAGCACCAATGCAGGGGTTCTCAAGTTGATAGAAGGGCAGTCGGACAGGCTGCTGCCGATTTTGCCTCAGAGTAGTGGAAGGTGATGAACAGGCTTGAGGACTCAGCAGGATGCATAATTCACTTCCTAATGCTCTTTGGGGGCCTTCCTGCCTCCATCAGTGGATTTGAAATGATGGCTGGGGCTATCACAGCTGAGGGGGAGGTCTGTTGGTGATGATGGGAGACGCAGCCCACGGGAAGATGAGAAGAGTGGGGTTCCTGGAGGTGGGGAAGTGCCCAGCCCCCAACACCTCTACATCCCCTCACAGGGGGCGGGGGTGGGGTGGGGGACTTTCACTGTTACAGCTCCCGCACAGACCCCACAAGATTCCCCCAAGTGCTCCATCAGACAGGATGACTTATGGAGACCACTTGAAATGAAGCTGTGGTTTTGCTCCTGAGGTTCACCAGCTATTGGGCTGGGGTGGGTCGGGTTTGGAGCTTGCCTGGCAAGCAAGGCCCTGGGTGTGATCCCCAGCAGGAGAGAAAGAGGAGGGGCTGCTGCATTAGCTGAGCCAGTGCCCTGATTCATTGTGCTACTTCTCCAGGATATTCCTAATCCTCATGAAGAAAGCCAGTCAAGCCAACGGCCTTCTTCACGTGCCATTTTTAGTAGTCTTCAGCCTAATACGTAGTGACCCAGCATTCTTTGTTGTTGACATGCACACACTGGTCAAGTTTGGTATTGCATAAGTTGTTCGGAGTGGCGGAGCCCACTGGGGTAGATGTCTTTCCCAGTTCTTAAATATTTTTGGTGTTAGGAGCTGAGACCCAGGCCTGCGGGATAAGATTATCCTGCATAAAGTGGAACAAAATGGTTTTCTTCTATCAGAAAAGAAGAAGCGTGTGCACTCCATTAGGGAAAGAAACTGCCCACCTACTGGGTAGTTTCCCTGTGCTCTGAGTCCAGTAGAGCCAGGTGTGGCAGTGCATGGCTTTAATCTCAGCCTTTGGTGGGGCTGAGGCAGGAGGATTGCATCGAGTTGGAGGCCAGCCTGGCTAACTCGAGTTCAAGGTCAGCCTGGACTACATAATGAGACCCTGTCTCAAAAAAACAAAGCATTTTCAACTGTCCGAGGCCTCATCTTCCTCCTGGAATTCATCAGAATGAAATCAGACAGAGGCTCTATCCTAGCAGGTGAAAGGACGACAGCAGAGGAACAGAACCGGAGGAGACCATGGCCGGTAGTCTAGGTCCCCTGTCCTGTGTAACAGAGTTGATGTATGCTGGCCCAGGGCAGGGCACACAGGACAGGTGGCTTCAGGGCAGGGCCTTCAGGCAGGGTACCTGGGACAGGTGTGCGGGTCTCTCCAGGGGGCACCCCGGGGCCTGTAGGGCTCTGCTCCAAGCCCTTGACCCTAAGTGGTAGCTCATTCCTGCCTCTGCCCACCCTGTCTTGCTCACTAGAAAGCAGTGGTGTTTCTGTAAGGGGAAAATGTTTTGAGGACTGGAAGGGAGGTGGTGTGAGTCCAAGCTAAGTGGCTGATCCTAGGACAGTGTGGCCCGGGCCTTGCCCTTTGCTGGGAGCATGGTGGTACAGGTAGACGGGCAGTCAGATGGACCGGGTACTAGCCCCCAGGGGGAACCCCATGGATCGCTTAAAAAAAGCCGTGTGAGTTTCTGAGTTAGCCCTCAATCTTTCTTGTTTCTGCTTGGTAAGACAGGAGACATGCAGAACTTTTCCCTTGAGTAAACTCCACCAAGCCCTCTGTCCTCTTCAGTTTCTGAGCAATTTCACTTGTCGAAAGGTTTCAGCAAGCTGGGTGTGGTGGTGCATGCCTGTCATCCCAGGGCTCAGGAGACTAAGGCAGGAGGATTGTTGTGAGTTCAAGGACAGCCTGAACTACAGCACGAGACCCTGTCGTCAAAATGAACAAAACAAGGAAGGTGTGATGCAAGCTCCTTTGGGTGGGATGCGCGCTTTATCTTCTTCCTAACTTTGTCCTTCAGCTTTTCAGGGAGATTCTTTTCTATTTGGGGTGGGGTGCTTACTGGGCTCATGGCAGGGCAGACTCGGGCTCCCTCTCACCCTAATCTCTCTTCCACGCACCCCTGTGCTAATGGGCATACCTTGGCTCACTCCTGGCCACTGCTTCGCTGACCTGTGCTGTGTCCATCGTCCATCCGCCGCGCCCACAGCAGCCTGCGGAACACAGCAGCCACCTCAACTCCAGCTCCCGCGCCTCCTCCAGGGCCAGCTCAGCGCGTGCCAGCCCGGTGGTAAGTCCGCCTCGGCCCATGCCCTGTAGCCTCCGCCTCCTCGTCCTCCTGCTCCTCCTCCTCCTCCTCCTCTTCCTTCCATCCTATGTCTCACTGTCCTTTTAAAGTGATCCCTGCCTTTGAAGACCAGAACAGGGTGGAGTCTGAAAGGCCTGCTGTATGTCAGGCTCAAGTGGGTCTGGCGGTGCATGCCTGTGACCTCAGCACTTGGGAGGCGGAGGCCGGGGGGTCACCTTAGAGTTACAGCCAGCCTGGGCTACACATCGAGGCCCTGTCTCTAAATGAATAAATACCGATTCCCCCCTGCCCCCCCAAAAAAAACATACTTTATTTCAGTTCTAAATAAAAATAGGGGTGGGCCAGGGGAGATGGCTCAGTGGAATAAGTGCTTCCCTGGCAAGTGCAAGGGCCTGAGTTCAATCCCTGGTTCTGCAAAAAAACAAAAAAAAAATGTAAATTGGCTAAATAAAAATAGGTTTGGAAAATAGTTTGGAACATGGCTATTTGGTGATGATGTGTTGAAAGATATCAGTGTGCATGGTGATGGGCCCTTGAACCTTCTGCAGCCGCGGTGGGGTAGAGGATGGCCATGTGCACAGATGTGGGACCCTGGCGACCGTAAACTTCATAGGATTGACTGTTACTGTTTGCTTGGAAACATTAGTGGTTGTCAAGTGTTAGCGGTTGTTTTTTTGAAATACACCTCGGCCCACGAGGCCACTACTGCGGCCTCCTCGTGCTGCTCCATTGGTTCTCAGACCCCCCCCCCCCGCCCCGGGGCCACCCAGCCCGGCCCAGAATCTGCCCTGCCCCCAGAAGGTGTCACTGGAATGCACTCTTCCTAGGTTCTTTGCTATTTTGGGTGACTTCACCTACTCCTGGGCTTTCTTGGAAGCCACTTTAGCATTGGTATAAGCAGGGTTTTGTAGGACAGTGTTGGCCTAGAGGCGGGCAGGAGGCCCAGCTGCACCAGAGGGTCTGTGTGGAGGGTTTGGTTGGAGTAGGTAGAAGGTGCGCACAGGTTGATTGCGCTCTTCTCTGCCAGCCTCTGGCCGCATGGTGTGCCCACAATCCCAGCAGTGTGAGGGCCAAAGCCGGTGCCCAGCCTGGATGACAGACCCTTCTGCAAAAGAAAACGCTTTGAAAGGGGCAGGGACATAGTTTAGTGCAGAGGCCCTCTGTTCCAGCCCCAGCCCCAGGGAAAATAAAAGCACATCCCCGGCATGGAGAAGCTTAAAAGCACCTCTGGGCTGCTACCCAGCGCCACACTGCTGGGTGCCATGCCAGGATCCTGGGCCATGTTCCTGATCGAAAGAGGGCAGCGTGGGGCTGAGCCCATTGCCTGGAGCGTGGAGCTGCCCGCTGAACTCAGTGCACTGTCACAGCGGGAGGCTCATGCCAGGCACAGAGCAGCTTCCTCGGGGGGAACCCCTGCTGCCAGGGGCTCTGCGCCTCTGCCCGCCCGGTCCCGGCAGCCAGGCTTCCGTGGCACCGGAGCTGCTCGCTTCCCTTGCTGCAGCATTCCTGTGTGTTCCACCCTAGCACTCTGTTTCCTCCACGTCCCTCCACCTGGTCGAGGAGACAGGCGGCACCAGGAGGGCTGCGTCCTGGCGGGATGCCGCTCCTGTGTCTCCTGTCCCCACCACCTGGCTTGTGTGGGTCTCATCTCTGCCTGCCCCTTGTGGAAGCCAATGATAAGGGGAACCCTGCACTCAGAGAAGTCCAGGTGTGCAGGCTCAGGCACAGCAGCAGCCGAGGAGCGGGGCACCTGCGCTTCGCTTTGGTGGTGATGGTCGCCTCTGACACTCGCTCTGCCTGGGCTGCGTCAGCTCTCTGGGTAGCTGGGCTGGCTTGGAACTCACGCAGTCCTCCTGCCTCAGCCTCCCGAGTGCTGGGATGCCAGGCGCACCAGCATGCCAGGTCCAACTCAGCTCACCAGCATGCCAGGTCCAACTCAGCTGTTCTTCCCGGTCTGCCGTGGCGCCGTCATCTCAGGAGGGGCCAGGGTCAGGCTGTATCGCATGTGGGGGGTCATCTCGTGTCACAGCCCTGTGCTGTTCCTCATGAGTGGGGCCCCACAGCTGACGGTGCCCCTTGTGTTCTCAGCTTCAGGGCTGTCTCTGTGTAGGGTAGAGGGTGCGCCCTGGTGTCTGAGGAGGCTGGGGAGACCCCTAAGCAGTCCTCTCTGCGCCGCCTCCAAGCCCTGCCACCTTCTCGGGCTGCACGCTCCACGGTTGTTTCCTGTGTCCTGAGGGCTGGGTGTGTCCTTGGGAGGGCTGCTGGCCCACAGCTTGTCCTGCTGTCTGTGCAGAACCCTGGAGGCCTCGCGCACAGGAGGTCTCTCATCTCCTGCTAGGGAGGGGAGCAGCAGCTGAGGGAAGGGCTGTAGGGTGGTTAAAACAAAAGCCTGTGACCACCAGCCTGGCTTCTAGGAGGGACAGGGAGCAGGAAGTGACAAGACCCAGTTACAGTGTCACCGCTGTTCCTCCTCACCTAGGACATCTGTGATGCCCTGGGAAAACAGCCTTTAAGCAGGCCCTGCCAGTGTGTCCCTTCTTGGCTGGAGTTGCCCTGCATTAGCATGATGTGGTGGGCACAGCCTGCAGTGGCTCCTGGAACTGTCCCTCGGCCTGACTTCATCAGTGTATGTGTGGGGGCGTGGGACAGGTAGGGCCCATAAGTCCAGAGTGGTGGGTGGGGCAGGGCCACTGCCCTTAAGGGACAGAGGTGACCAGAACCAAGGAGATGACTGCTGGTCCTCCTTCAAGAAAGTAAGAGCAGGAGGCCCCCACAAGAGTCAGCCCGAGAGCTTGCGGGCTGCAGGGCTCCCGGCGTAGTTCCTTGGAGGGCCCGAGGCTTCGGCCCTCTTGGAGGACACACGGTGCTGGGTGCTGCAGGTGTGCCAGGGCTTCTTCCTCCCCGGCGCAGCCTGGATGTTGCAGCACAGCTGTGTGTGAGTCCGCACAGCTGTCCCAGTCCCCATGGATGATGTCGCATGAGTGACACTTGTGTCATGGGCTGCATCTTGGCACCCACTGGGAGCAGAGCGCAGACCCATGTGTCGCTTTAGAGGAAGATGGGCTGAGCACCAGGCCCACCGCGGAGTGGAGAAGTGAGGGGGCAGTGGCTCCAGGCAGGTCCCCTGAGGAGCGACCCAGCAGCCAGGCGGAAATCGGCATGCAGGAGCTCGAGGCCGCACAGTTCGGGTGCCGCGCATGTCACTGGGTTCAAGAGCCACGCTCCTACCCTGTCATACATCCCACCACCACTGTTTAAATTAGAAAGAAAAAGACCTTCAGTTGAGGTTTGCTGTCCCTTTGTTCTGAGAGGGACATAGCAGTGGCACTGCCTTCGTGGTCTTGTGCCCTACTGGGGTCTGGTGTGAGCTGGGTGGAGGGGGAGTCCCTCCGCAGAGGGCGCCACCACCTGAAGGCATCTTCCACCTCATCCGTGGTGGTTACGAAAAACTAAAGTAATGTCTTATAAACTGCCAGAAGTTTTCCTGGTGGCTTCCATCGTGGAGTGCTGCTGACAGAGCCAACAGGCCCCGGGCCGTGCAGCCACCATGGGGCAGATGGCGTGGAAAGCACAGTGCTGCGTCCCTGCCCTCTTGCATGCCGGACAGTGAGCGCCTGTGACAAGCTGCAGAAATCCTTCTTTCTTCGATTCTTCACATACTGCTTTTCAGAGAGAGGGCCAGTGCGGCGTGTCGGAGTCCAGCACCCCCTGGTTCACTCGCTGCCCCTTGGGTGGGGGCCCCTCTGCCAGGGCCTGGGGTGCGTCCTGTGTCTCAGGAATGCTGGCAGACAGACATCTCTCTTGCTGGGAAAACAAGCAGGGTGGAATTTGCTGTTAGAGAGAGGTCGGCTGTGTGTTCGTGTGCTAAGCCCTCCGTAGGGCTGCCTGTTCAGTTTGGCTCGGGCTGCGTCCACTCTGCCCTGCCTGCCCGGGCTGCAGGAGGCACCTCGGGTGACAGACACATGGCAAGTGAGAGAAATCATTTTATCCCCCAATCACATTATTCATGTAATGCTTTCAAGTATTTAATATTTGTCCTTTTTCCTCCACAGGTTGAAGAGAGACCTGATAAAGAATTTACTGAGAAGGTAAGGCCTCTCTGTGCCTCTGTCTTGCGCGTTCCTAGACCCCAGGGTCCCAGAGCTCATGGGTGAAGCTGGCAAGGAGACAGGGTGCTTGGTGTTAACGGAGTTGTTTGTGGTGAGTGGCCAGGACTGGGGAGTGGCCAGCCTGGTATCGCTTCCCCGGCAGGGTCCCTGGAGTCATGAGGCCCAAGCAGAGCTGGCTGTCAGTGCAGGCCGACCCAGGGGTCTCAGCGAGCCTGTCCCTGATGCCCAAGATGCCTGGGTTCTGGCTGTAGTCAGGCTGACCCTCACGTGTTCCAGGGCTCCCGCAACATGCCGAGCCTGTCTGCAGCCACGCTGGCCTCGCTTGGTGGCACCTCCTCCCGCAGGGGGAGCGGCGACACCTCCATCTCCATCGACACCGAGGCATCCATGCGGGAAATCAAGGTAAGACACCCCACTAGCTCGTGACCCTGTGGAGCCCAGTCCAGTCTCCCAGTTTAAAAAGAAAGATACATTTCGTTCAGTCTTGGCTCCCCTCCAACATGGTGTTCTGGTAACACAGAGGCCCGGCTCAGGCCCACTGCTGAGGGTCTGTCTGGTGTGAGCTGTACTTTGTGACCCTGACACCCACTCCCCCAGAGTCAGAGAACAGGAGGAGGTCAGAACCCCCAATGCCTCTCCTGATCCCCACGTAATCTTTGGCCTCATTAGAATGTTTCTAGGCCAGGTGGCCCTGGCCCCATTTCTCCTCCAGATCCCTCTCTGCCACAGTAGTTAGCCCTAGACTCTTCAATCTCACCCTGCCACCTCCCCCTGCCCTGGGGTTCCCGGTGTGGCCCTCCTTCACCCCTTTAGCTCATTTGCCTACATCCACAGGATGTGGCTCTGACCTGCCTATGTCCCACTGGGTACATGTTTGTCTCCTCCATGCCCTATGTACCCTGGGTCCACCAGGGTGACATCATGTCACACTGGCACATGTGTGCTGCTCTGTATGGACAGTTGGTGTGTGTGTAGTATGCTGGACATTGAGCCAAGTACTGGCACGTGGCCTTGGACCATGTGCCCCATCTGAGGGTGCCTTTGCTTCCCATGTGGAATATGCCCTGCGTAGACCTCCCCTTTGCATTTGAATGGTTTCTCCTCCCACTGGACGTGGCATTCTCCCATGTCTTTTAGGTCCACAGCACCAGGCATGTGGTGACATTCTGTCCCATGTCGCATGTCCTGTGCTTTATGAGCAATTGAGGCCAGTGGAAGTGTTTTGACTGTTGTTCATAAAATGCCACATGCTGTCCCTGACCACGACAGCCCCCCCCACTTTGTTTCTCTGGGACCCGAAGTCCACTGCAGCCCTGTTTTGTCTCTTACGTCATTGCCGCTGTGCATCTGCCCAGCAAGCACCTGCCGAGCCTGCTCTTGCCCTGCGCTGTGTGGAACACCAGGATGGTGGTGGTGAAGAAGATCTGTGAGGGAGGGTTGGCGCTCTCTTCCCCATCTATACCCAGCATCTTGCTGTGTCTTACACAGGAGTCCCCGGTGCAGAATGGGTTATTAAATGTGCTTTGTGCTGTCTTCTGAGGTACTTCTTTAATAAGCCCTTGCCGGCGCAAGGGCCTGAGTTCAATCCCTGGNCAAAAAAAAAAAAAAGAGAAGTACTTAAAAAAAAAAAAAAACTTGTAGAATTACAAAGTTCCTTGGTATTCAGCTGCCATGAAACTTATTAAGCTTGGTCCTTGATGCATTCTGTTGAGAAAATCTCGTCCCAGTTCTTGTCTCTTTGTCCTCGTGCTCAGCTGCCTGCTTACTTGCTACTGTTTCTAGCTGAAACTGTGAGTGTGGCACTTGTCATTCTTGGTGCTTACCTTGCACTTAGACCCAGTTGAGAATTACCCAGGTACTTCTGTGTAGAAGGCGTGCCTAAATTTTGGGAAATTGTATAAAATTATAGAAGTGTGCTTACATTTTAGCCTTTAATATTGCAACTTATTTTCTTTTAATGCTTAAAAAAAAGAGGATGGGTACTACACGATAGAAATGATGCAAGGTGTGCAGGGTGCCGCTGTATGTGGCTCCGCCCACCAATGCTTGCCTGACACCCTTCGCCGTTTGCTGCCTCCCCAGGAGCTCAGTGAGTTAAAGGACCAGATTCAGGATGTTGAAGGCAAATACATGCAGGGACTGAAAGAGATGAAGGTACTGGTGTGTGAAAGTGTGGGCTCGCCATGCTAACCTACTGTAGAGTAGTAAAGTCCCAGAAAAGGAATTCAAAGTGAGGCTCACTGTGCAGGGCCCAGGTGATGGGCCTGGGGCGACAGGAGGCCAGCATGGTGCAGCCAAGCATGGACGCTATGGCTCCCCAGGAGAAAGATCACTAACAACTTCTGCAATGTGTGTCAAGCTCACTGCCCTCCTTCAGGCTAAAAACCACTGTCTAGATGCACCAAACACTTGGAGAAGGATTTTGGTCCTCTTCACTTTCCGTGGTCATTGCATACTAATACACTTTACCTGATTTGCTTTTCAGAACATCTGCTATCGTGAGGGTGCCTGCTTTGGGGAACATGAATTATTTGCATGGTGTGAAATTTTACTAATTGAGGCAGTATCTATCCAAACGAATGGCATCCTAGATAGGAGTGTGTGCATGCTCCTGCCCTTACTTTATTATGCCAACGGGAAAGAAAAGCCACCCTGTACCTTGGTGGTAAGGTGAGAAGTTGCCATGGAAATGTGGCAGCTGGATCCGCTGGCAGCTGTGGCAGATCTGTCACTTCTCAGGCCCCTACGAAGTGCCCGGAAGTAGTCTTAACTCAATATCCACAGGCACTGGCCGGGGGCGACATAAGCTACATGCCTAATCGTCATTCTCAAAATTCTCTTCTCTAGAAGGGGAAATAGTAAGATGCTAGTTGTCAACTCAGGTCAGAAGGGAGCCACCAAAGCCTCCAGGAGCCCCTGGCCCAGTTTCCCTAGTGTAGTGGTTATCACGTTCACCTCACATAAGAACTGCTGGACCCACCTAAGGTCGTGGCCCTGCACAGCCCGTGGGCTCCCTGCCAAGCCACTCCTGCCACTTTCCTTAGCTCGGGGTGTTTGCACCCGTGACTGCCCTCTGTTCTCCTGGCTTTGCTGTCCTCTCCCAGGGCTGACCTTTGTCGTTGAGGCACCAACCCAGTGAGACCTGTGTTTAGTTTTCCAGTCTGCCAGCAGTGTGAAATGGCCACCAGTGCTTCCTGGTTCGTGAGCCAGTGACCTGTGGCAAGGTGTGGCTGTCACCCATCACCCATGCTGCCCCAGACCTTGCCCATGTGTCAGACACCTGTTGAGCAGCCCTGACCCCACAGGGGAGGCCCCCTGCTGAGTCATGAGTCCCTGCCCAGCCCTGTGGCCTCAGTCTCTGATGAATGACTTTGTTCCCAGCGAGAGGACACATTGCTCTCACCCCGGCCCAACTGGAGACTGAGGTGAGAATTTGGTCTCCTTGAGAGGGCGATTGCTGTGCATCTGACATTGCACGAGCTTCCCTTTGTGACTGTGGCTCCCAGAAATATGGTCTCCATTCTCCAAAGGCTGGGTTTTCTAAACGGCACCAGATTCATTTTTACTAGGGTTCTCCTAATGCGGAATCAAAACCGTGATCCCTGTCTGTAGGACTCACTAGCGGAAGTAGAAGAGAAATACAAGAAGGCCATGGTCTCCAATGCCCAGCTCGACAACGAGAAGACCAACTTCATGTACCAGGTGGACACCCTCAAAGACGTGCTGCTGGAGCTGGAGGAAGAGCTGGCCGAGGCCCGGCGGCAGTGCGAGGAGAAGGGCAAGGCAGGTGCCGGGTGCTTTTAGTGTGGGCGTGGGTGTGTGCGTGCGTGCATGTGTGTGTGTGTGTATAATGTTGCCCACTAGCCAAAGAAACTCTAAAATGAGGAGGCCATGGTCTCTGCCGAGGGATTTGAAATGTCCACATGCAGAATTTCAGCACGTAGCTGAGGATGGTTTTCCTGCAGAAACAGCCGTATCGTGCATAGAAGGTGAAGTCACAGCTGCAGAAGAGCCGTGTGCTTGGGTACGGCCCGCTCAGGCGGTTCAGTTGTTTCCTGGTTACACACGTTGTATGTTTTCATCCTTTCACCCCCATGGGCAAATAAGAGTATCACAGATTTTCAGAGAATTATATCCATTTATTCCCTGCTGATCGGGAAAGGATAGTCTCTCTATTGAAGAATTAAGTACAGCAAGCACGTGTGTGCTTGGACTCTCAGCTCCGCGGAGAGTCAGGAGGAGGAGCACCTCGAGTTCAAGGCCAGCCTGGGATGCCACAGCGAGACCTGGTCTCAAAAAAACAACAAACAAACCAAATACCCTCAGGCTCGGAGAAGGGTCATTCGTGTGAACCTTCCTGCAGAACCACTCGGGCCGCCTGACCGTTCCTTACGGGACCAGCCCATCCCTGTAGGAGGCACTAGTTGGCAGACAGGTCTGGGAGGCCAGTGCTCAAGGGTTCCCTGTGGGCTAGAGAGCAAAGAGTACTTGTCTTTCCACATTTTTAGATATGGTTGACTTAGCAAACCCTAACACTGTCCAGTTCCTTAGAGATTTTGGGAGAACCTTGATACGTGAGTGCCATTTGTCTTCTTTTGTAACTGGCTGCATCTTCAGAATCCCCAGGAGTAAAATGAAGGCCCCATTAAGGACTTAGAGGTCCCCGGTGTGGATACTGCAGACCTGGGCTGGCAGCTGGAGGGGTTTTCCTGCCAGCCAAGGCTCGGAGGAGCCTTGCCTTAGCCTGAGGCTGCAGGATGCTGTTGGAATCATCCCAGGTCACCACCCTTCAGGCCTTGTTAGTAGACCCCAGAGGCTGTGCATGCTAAGACAAGCTCCAGGGCAGGGACAGGCCCAGGCAGCCCAGCAGGAGGGAAGGCTTCTGTCACTTCCAGAAAGGAGCCTGCCACGCGCTCACTTCCCTTCTGCCATGGCTCACAAGACAGACCTAGGGCCAGGCAGGCACACCTGTCCTCTAAGCTTTAGCCAAGGGGATTGTGGACTAGACCATTAAGGGCTGGGCTTCAGGGACCATGCAAGGCCCCCAGGAGGGCACCTCAGAGGGGAGGGAGGTCGGGGCAGCTCTGACCCTTCCAAAGCCCCCACCAGTCCACACCCTTCTTGCTTGTCCCTGGAGGAAAGCTGACTGCCCAGGCTGGCTACACTGGGCTCCTGCCACCCAGTAAGTACTCCTTATCCTGTTTTAAGTCAAGGGTGACTTTGTCACCATATCCTACCCTCAGCACAGCGCCTACGACCCCAGAGAGAAGCCCAGGGCCTTGTCGGCGGCACTGGCTCTCCCACCTCACCTGGAGGCAGCCCACAGGGCGTCTTCCCCCAGGTGAAGGAGAGTGGCTGCATGCTCTGTGACTGTGACTTGTGTGTGGTGTCATGGAAGCAGGTCACCTGCCCCAAGGGGTGTGTGACTCTGAGGAATAGGAGCCGCGTGACATCAGGTACCTTTTCTCCCCGCAGGAGTTGGAGCGGGAAAGGCACGCGCACAGTGTCCTGCAGTTCCAGCTGGCCGAGGTGAAGGAGGCACTGCGACAGCGGGACGAGATGCTGGAGGTGAGCGCGCCTGCAGGCTGGCTCCTCCCCGCTTCCTGGTTTGGCTCAGGCTGCTGTGGAGAATCCCACAGATGGGGCTTGACACAGAAGTTCACTGCTGTGGAGACTGGAAGTCCTGTCAGGGTTAGGGTCCCGGGAGCCCCAGCCTGGCCTGGCAGTCCTCTCCGCCTTGTCCCCGAGGGGCAGAGGACATGAGCTTCTCATAGGGACAAGCACTGTGCCAGGCAGTCGTCCCCCCCCACCCCCCAGCCTGTTAAAGCCTCACTGGCGCCCAAAGGCTTGCTCTCCAAACACTGTCACTTTGGAGGTCAGGGCTTCAGCTTGGAAATTCAGGGGACACAGTGCCATCCCTGGATGACTGGTGTTGTCTGAGCACGCACGTGGACACCCCCCTTGCTCCAACCTGCAGCCTGCTTGGGTGCAGATTGACCCCTGCGGTGGTCCTGCCTGGGCCTCCTTTCTCGACACCCGTGTCTTCACTCTGGAAGAGGTAAACATGTCATCCATGTGGTGACAGGGCCTTGCAGATACAGTGAAGTCAAGGCCTCCGGAGAATGATACTTGCTGCATCAGCTGGGTGGGCTTGATGACCTCTCAGGGGTCCCAAGAAGACCAGCTGAGGCTAGAAGTGGGGGCCGTGGCAGCAGAAGCAGGCAAGAAGGCCCCAGAAGGTGGGCCAGGTGGGGAAAGTGGGTCTCGCAAGCGTCCCCAGCAAGGACCAAGCCTGCCCACACCTCCCTGTAGCCTCTAGGGCTCACTTTGAACTTCCCCTCTCCAAAACTAAGAGAACACATCTGTCGGTCAAGCCCCTGAGTTTGGGGCGTTTGTTGTAGTGACCACAGGAAACTGACGCAGGCTGAGTATGTTGTTCAGTCCGCCACTCTGCGTGTGTGACAGCGGTCCCTGCAGGTGTATGGCCCAGTGACATCACCGTCACCCTAGCTTGTGGGGGCTTGCACGAGGCAGACTCACCCAGCGCCGCCTTGCTCAGCCCCTGCGCCCTGTGTGAAGCAGCGGGTGCCTTACTCAGTGGCCCCTTTGTCTACCCTCTTACCCAGCTCTTCTGACTTCTGGGCAGGATATCCTCCGAGTAGGTTTTCTGCTGTACTTCTGGGCATGAGAGCAGTACAAGGCCAATAGCCCTTCGTGCAGTGGGCTCGGGGTCAGTGAGACAGCATGGCCTTCCTGCCCGCTGGCCTAGCGAGTGTCCAGGTCACCTTGCGTGGTCATTTTCTTCCTGCTTAACGCTTTCTCTGCTTTCTTCCCATCTGCTCCTTTCTTTCCTCAGGAAATCCGACAGCTACAGCAGAAACAGGCGAGTTCTATGAGGGAGATAGCTGATCTTCAGGAAACAATAGAGTGGAAAGACAAAAAGATAGGGGTAGGCTTCTTTGCTCTTTGGGAATCTACTCAAGTGGGCAAGCCATGTGGTGAATGCAGCTGTCATGGTCTTGGCTTGGCAGCGGTGCTTGTGTGGGTGTGCATGCAGCCCTGTGACAGGAAGTTCACACTCGTGCACACAGCAGCTCCGGCAGGTCGCGCTGGGCCTGGGCTCTGGGCTCCCACCTCTGGCCCTGTGAGGTCCACTGGTGTGGCAGCTTTCTCGGGCTTCCCCGTGAGGGAGGTTTGCAGAGGCCCCAAGGTGGTGAGGGCTGTGCCTCGCGTGCCCACAGAGATCTCCACCAGAGGCCCCCTCACACCCCTCTCCCTCTACAAGCAGAGCCAAAGCGACCCACCTCCATTCAGGAGTGAGGACCGGGCCGCAGTCACTGCTGATGCAGAAGGACAGGTGCTTCCGTCATGGCGACTTGTGTGTCCCTTCCGTGGGCCCAGCCGGTAGCCGGCTGGGGCAGGCATATCATCACCCTGACCTGGTGGAAGCAACACTGTGGCTCCCTCTGCTGACAGCCACCAACACAGGATAGGAGGGGTGTGTGCGCCTCCCCACGCTCCCAAGCCACTTGTGTTAGTATATGACAACAAATGCCCACAACTAATGTGTAAAAATAGTGTAAAGTGATAAAATGGTGGCCATTTGGGGGGTTCTTTAGCATTCCTTTTTGTTCTTGGTTCTTTTCTTTCTTTTTGAGACAAGGTCCTGCTGTGTAGTCTAGGCTGGCCATGAACCCACTATGTAGCCAGGCTGGCCTCAGACGCACGACACGCTCCTGCGTCAACCTCATGAGTCCTGGAATCACAGACCTGCACGACCACACCTGGCTTCTTTTGCCCTTCATTTGCCCGTCATGTGCATGGGCGTGTCACTCCTGTTAACTCTCCAACACCACGAACTGAAGTAGAGAGTGAGACGGTGAACTCACATCCTGGGTTGCACAGAACCAAGTGGCTTTGTGTCCCGGGTGGGTCCCGGCACCCCAGCAAGCTGTCCATGGCTCGTGCTCCATGTGTGTTCCTGTGTCTGCCAGTGCCTTGAACATGGCCTCTGCCCCCTGCCAAGTAACCTCTCCTCTGTGACTCTCCTTTCTCTTTGCTCGCTGCACTCGAAGGCTTTAGAGAGGCAGAAAGAGTTCTTTGACTCCATAAGGAGCGAACGCGATGACCTTAGAGAAGAAGTAGCGAAGCTGAAAGTGGAATTCAAGGTATGAAGCCAAAGGGGGCCGGGGAAATAGCTCAGTAGAATAAGTGCTTCCCTGGCAAGTGCAAGGGCCTGAGTTCAATTCCTGGTTCCTGTTCCTGCCAAAATAGACCAAAAAAAAAGTATGAAGCCAAAGCCCTGCCTGCTGCCAGGACTTCTCCCTTTGTCGGGTAACTGTCAGGGTCGTGGTACACAGAGGCTGCCTGAGGGCAGGGCCCTGGCCCTGGACTGTGTTCAGGCTCAGCTCATCTTGAAAGTAGCCCAAATCCTAGCCCTGAGTTTCTTGCAGAGCACCTGAGTTTCTTTCCGCCCTAAGTAGGAAGTGCCCCCAAAAGATTGGCTGGGAATGGATTTGTTCCTTGCGAGCCCTCATGTCCAGGGACTTGTCCAGTTCCTCAGCATCTGGGGTGACAGCAGGGGTGACCCAGGCTGTTAGACCCCCAGATTCTAGGGGTACAGCCCCACATCCAAGGAGACACAGCCTGGGGCACCCTGAGCCCTGCAGCGGTTCTGCATTGAGAGGCGCATGGCCCAGGCACAGTCCTCCTGCTGCGGGGACATCTCTGCCTTGAAGGCTAGGCCAGAGCAGAGCAGTTGAGTGACTGCCTGCAGTGACAGGAGGCCAGGGAGTGGGGACAGCCTCGTAGGCTGCTGAATGGACAGCGAGGAGGTCCCAGGGCTACGCCATGGCAGCTTTTCCTATTTGTGGGCTGTGTCATCCCCGTGGCCGCGCCAACCACCCCAGCCGCCTCTTGGGTCTTCTTTTCCTGCATTTTATTCCTTCCAGACCCTGTGCGTATTTCTTTACCTCTGTCTCCCTCTTCAAAGCGTAAAGCCAGGGCTTTCGTGGACCAGACGCTCTGCTTTGCGACAGCCCTGGGGCCACCGGCCTCGGGCAGGGATGCCCACTGGAAGTGTCTTGTCACTAGCAGTTTGGGTCATGGAGAGGAGCATGGCGGAGGTAGGGCTGGAAGGAGGTGACACCGTTGGAGTTGTTGACAGTTACTTGTAGCTGTGGTGCCCAGTACCAGACTCTGCCATCTCTTTGGAGTTACCTACTACTTCAGGAAAAATGGTTTCCCTTTTTATGATAATTAATAAAACAGTTTAGCCAGACAGCATTATTTCAATCAGCCTTATTTTTTCCTCAGAAACATGGGATAATCCTAAGTTCAGAAGCGGCTACCAACGGAGAAGCTGCAGACACACTAAATAGCGTTGGGAGCCCGAGCCCCACCAAGATGACAAGAGAAGAGATAAACTCCCTCAGGTCATCCGGGGACGGGACGCTAGGTAAGGGTTCGGTTTCCTTCTGATCCTGTCGCCTTTCTGGTCAGCACTGATCCATCTTCCATGTGTTGTCAGAACCAAAGTCCTTGTCACCACCATTAACAGTCACCCAGCATGCCCTGCTCCGTCACACGGTGGGAAGCTCCTGCCCAACGGTGCGGTTGCTACAGTGCTGCCTGGCACGCCTCTGTCTAGTGCTCACAGCGAGGCCTCACGTACACGTTTCTTTGCTTCTCGGGGCTCCCAAGGGGAGTAGTTTTGAGATGAAGCAGCAGTATGGAGAGTACCTCTTGGTCTTGCTCAGATGTGTGCCGAGCACGGCTTTCTGACTTCTGTGACAGAGCAGTCAGAGCTGGCGTAGGCCGGTTGATGTAGGCCAGTTGCCCAGATGTGCTGGCTAGCCGGTGGGGTAGTGTGCAAGGTACCCCGCCTGTCCAGGGGCTCCTCAAGTTTGCTTCTGCAAGAGTGTGAAGTTGAGAGGTCCAGCAGACCATGGAACATGTCACAGTTTGGGGAGATCCACTGGCGAGTATTTGCCTCATTGGGTTTCAGGGGGACCCTTCTGATTCCCCACGCTGCAGTCCCCCAGAGAGAAGCCCCTGTGTGTCCTGGTGACCAGCTGTACTCCAGCTTCTTCCAGCAGGACTGGAGCAAGGCAAGGGTCCTGATCCTGCAGCCAGCGCAAAGCATCCACCTGATGGTGGTTGTGCAGATGTAGAAACTCCCAGGCCTCAGCCTCTTCACCTTCTCAGCCCTGCTGCACGAGGTGGGGCTCCTCATCTTTATGTGTAGTACGGAACAGCTCTTGTACATGTGTAAAAGCTGTTGGAAAAAATATCCCCCTCTCCCCTGTGCCTTTGTAAGTGGCCCCTAAGGTGCTAGGGATTTGATGAAGCTGCTCTTGTCAAAATACACCTTTTGTGGGTCTCTCAT